>JAVXUO010002752.1:0-92012 GCA_033065855.1 Escallonia rubra | reverse complement strand
GTTGTTCACAACCTATCCAGACCGTATCTCGGGGCCCGCTAAGAGACCCCAGTGACACGACACGTCACCCGCGGACCGCACCCCAGGGCCCGCTAAAAGGCTCCAGTGGCACGGCACGTCACACGCTCGGTAGTCGAACTTGCTCAACATCATTCCTCAGTGAAAACGCTCCGATACTTAAACATCATCATCGCTCGGTCAAAGCGCTCCGCGCCGCAAGCACTCAGACGACGATCGAAGGTACACTCCCCCCCGAGGGGTCGGCCACACCCCTGAGAAGGGGGTCGGCCATCCCTTTTGCTAGGGAGTCGGCCACCCCATTGCTGAGGGGGTCGGCCACCCCATTGCTGAGGGGGTCGGCCACCCCTTTGGTGAGGGGGTCGGCCACCCCTTTGGTGAGGGGGTCGGCCACCCCTTTGCTGAGGGGGTCGGCCACCCCTCTGGTAAGGGGGTCGGCCACCTTTGTCCTTGCGGGGGAGGGGGCCACTCCACTGCCATCACCCCACTCAACTCATTCAGCAACGCTCACTCATCGCTAGTAGATGCGCGACGCCCATTATCGCCAACACAATCAGCCGGGGGCTCCGGCCCTCGCACGCACAATCAATCGGAGGCTCCGGCCTTCGCCAGCACAATCAATCGACGGGCTCCGGCCCTCGCAGACACAATCAACCGGAGGCTCCGGCCTTCGCAACAGGAATGAGCTCACGACCCTAAGGCCATCGCCGGCACAATCACCCGACGAGCTTCTGGGGGCTCCGCTCGTAGTGCCCCAGCACGAGGACCCACCGCCACGGACTCTAAGTATCGAGTTATGAGCATGTACGCTGATGTTTCCATCAATCATCGACACCGTCAGGGCAATGAACCGCGAGCCACTCCGGGACGGGAGCAGGTCTTCGGAGGGCATCGTGTCCAGCACGCCTGGCAGTTGGCTGCAGGGGCAACCCTCACCGCTGTCAGGATCTCGGCGCGTCTCTTGACGCATCCCGTGGGATTCAGTAAGGGCTTGGACTGGAGGCTGGGGCAACGGGCTACTCTGACCATGCTACCGCAGTGTGGTCAGTCTCCTCAGACAGGCAGAGGGACGCTGCAAGGGCAGGACGACACGAACACGGGGACCGGCAATTCGACGGACAATCAAGACTGCGGGACCCTATACGGCGACGTGTCACTCCCACAGGACGACACGTGTCAGCTGATGACACGCGCATATTTGTGCCTATATATAGTGGATTCTGGAGCTTATTCAAGGACGGCTGCCTCATTTGCCATTTTTACTTTCTCTCTCTAAAACCTATTCTCTCTGGATTTCTAGTGAGAGAAAGACACTTGAGCTTACGACTTCGAGCTCTCGGCGTTGCACTCTTGACACAGACTGTCGACTGCTGACCCTGTTCGTCGTCACCCTGCCTGCGCGACACTGCCAGCCCTCGTGACCTGCCTGAGGAGCCTTGCTCTCAGCCCTTACGTCATCCCTGCTGTCTCCCACTCTGCCTACTTGGAAGCCAACTCAGACTGCATCCCTTGTGGCACCTCGACGTGGCAAAGGACCCTCTTTCGGCATCAACATTTGGCGACTCCGCTGGGGAGGTGAACATCGTGTTGCAGTCTGCCACATCCTAGCAACCATGCATGTACAACGGAAAGTTACCGGGGCAACCAGCCAGGGCCGCAGCCCCACCCGCCGCGAGGGACATCACGCTGACGACGAAGAAGGGACTCGCGCTGTGCGCCCCAAGACCCTCCCACACCTGACGTGCAAGTGGCAGTCAACGCGGCCATCCAACAGTTCACCCCCACCATAGCCAGCATACAAGATTCTCAAGCTTCACTCATGGCCGCCATATTGGAAATGCAAAAATCCATACAAGCGATGGCCTCGCAACAGATTATGCTGCCGGTCCAGCCTACAGGACCTGAGCCGTCCCCTGACGCTACCCAGGCGCCGGTGTCACGACCACTGCCACCTCAACCCTCCAGGCCCCTGGCGATAGGACTCGCGACATCTTCGCCTCCCGTGGCCGACGCGCCCCGTCCCGTGCTGCCCCCACGCAGGCAGCAGCCAGATCTTGGGCCATTAGTACAACAAGTCTCTCTACTATGGCGCCTCAACAACTTCCAGCCAGAAGCTCTTCTGAGGCTTACGCGTCCAATGAGATGAAGCCTAACCCCTACTTGATGGAGCAGCACCAAATGACAGGCCAAGTGGTGGATATGTCTCGTCCGACCGCCCATGCCACCCTCCACCTGCCCGCATCAGCACCCGCCATGTATCGCCCTTCAGTCGCTCCAGCCCGTCAAGTTATACCATCCGGGGACTCCGGGGCTCGCGCAGCAACGGCCGGCCACCAAACTTGGATCAGCCAGGACGAGCCACCTCCCCACGATGTTTCAAAGGCTGACTTTGACGCGCTTCTTCGCCGGCTGTCACAGCAGTCCGCACCCGACTCATCGAGTCGATTGACAAGCCACGCGCCATATGCTGACGAGATAGCCATCACTCCCTATCCGTTCAAGTATAAACAACCAGTCTTTGTGCTCTTCAACGGGCGCGAGGGCAACGCCCGTGAGCATTTGACGAGATTTGCAGGCTCATTAGAGCAGTATGGACCGGGAGACAGCTTGAAGTTGAGAGAATTCCACAAGTCCCTTACAGGCTTGGCCTACACTTGGTACCACCAGATCCCTGCGGGGACAGTCCATTCATGGCATGAAATGGTCCAACTCTTCATGGACAAATTCCACTACGAAGCTGAGCGTGTCACCGTAGTGGACATCGCCGGCATTCGCCAAGCCCCCGGCGAAGACTTGACCAAATATGTACATCGCTTTCATCTTAAGTGCCTCGAGTGCACGGATTTCAGTAAGGATGAGACGCTGGTACCCATATGCATCAAGAATATGAACAACGTGTACCGGGTGCACCTCGAGAACTTACAATTGAGATCATGGGGACATCTCAAAGAGACGCCAAGACGTACTTACGAGACGGTCGGGCCTGTCAAGCCGTGGAGGCCTCGGCCACAGAATGCACTGGTAGCCTCAGCAGCCCCACCCGGTACCCAGCGCGGCGGCACCAGCACCGGCAGCAACAACAGTAACAACAACAACATCAGTAATTACACTGGCTTTAAACGCCAGCTCCCGGACAGGGACCAACAACCAGACAAGCGGCGACAACAGGAGACTCCACCTGCCTTTCCGTGCGATTTAAATACGGTGAATGATCTATTGACAGAATGGGTTGTCAACGACAACAACTTCCACTTACCACCTGTGCGGGTCCCCATCACGGACGAGGAAAGAACCAGGCCCAACTACTGTCCCTTCCACCAGGCCCTCGGTCATCCTCTCAAGAATTGCAATGCGTTGCGGGCCATCTTTGCAAGAAAAGTCGCGTCAGGCGAGCTACAACTGCGGAAGAACAATGATGTGAGGAAAGAACCATACCCAAACCATGGCAACGACAACCGCGAGCACCAGGTGCTCATGGTTACCACCGACCACGTCGAGCCGCTCGCCCCCGAAGCTTCTATGGAAGTCTCGCCTTTGATCACAGCACACATACCTCCTACCCCCCAGCCAGTGTCCTCGGCTGGCCAAATGACGAAGATCAAAGGCTTCTTCGATGAAATGGGGTTTTCACCCGCGGCGCGGACCTATCTCTCAATTGCTTGATCGAGGTCACCACCGGCCTCGGACCCGAGTGCTTCACCGCCCAGGCTGAGCTCAGACATGTCCCTTCCACCGCATTTATATTTTCAGATGAGGACTCACCTACCGTTGAGCACCATAACCGGCCACTATACCTTGAATGCACTGTCAACGGCACCGGCTTCCGCCGCGCCTTGGTAGATTGCGGCGCCTCAATCAACATCATCCCCCTCATTACTTTGCAGCGGGCCGGTATACCGCCAAGAAAGATCATTCGGGACCCCATCAAAATCACTGGCTTTGGGCAGGGCCCCCAGTCCACTCTCGGCCACATCACTGTCGACCTAATGGTCGGAACTGTCCGGCGTGACACCACTTTCCATGTGATAGATAGCGAGTCTTCTTTCCACCTCCTACTTGGGCGACCTTGGATCCATGTCAACAAGGCTGTTCCCTCGACGTACCACCAGTGTGTGAAACTGGTGGCCGGTCCTGCGGGACATGAGGTAGCAGTAACCATCCCCGCAACCAAGGCCCCTTTCGAGTGCGCCGAGTCTTATTTTGCCGAGGCCTCCTTCTTCACCGAACTTGCTGCAGATAATGAGAATGCCACTCACATCCACTCCACCAAGCTGCCAGATTGGGATGAGCTGTGTGGGAACAAGCCACCCAAATCCAAGTCCAAGTCCAAGAAAAACAGCAAGAGCAAGGCATCAACCTCCACATCACCATCTGATGCCCCTATCATTTCCCCGCCTTCATCCCCCAAGCCCAAAAAGCCCAAGTTTGAGACCACCTTCCAGCACGTCATCCAGGACGGAAGGGTCATCTACCAGTTATGACGGTGTCCGGGGGGGCCGCGACCCGACTGCCTCGACCACTGCCCACCGACGGAGACAGAATGGTGTTGCACGGCCGAACATTGTCCGCCAGATCACGAGCTTACCCCGGGCGCTGCACCCCCCTGCTATGAAGACGGCCCGCGACCGCAGGCCGAAGATCTTGAAGAAATTAACCTGGCTGATTCGGGCGAGAGACCTCGACTGACCTACATTGGCACGAAACTCGCCCCAGGCCGAAGAGAGGAACTGGTTACCCTCCTCCGCGAATATCGCGACGTGTTGGCATGGAGTTACAATGAAATGCCCGGATTAGACCCTGCCTTGGTAACACACCATCTCAACATCACCAACGGGTTCAGCCCAGTTCGACAGCATACGCGATCATTTCGCCCCGAACTTGAAATAAAAATCAAGCAAGAGATCGAACGACTTCTGCAGGCTGGCTTTATCGAACCCATCACTCATCCTATCTGGTTGGCCAATGTTGTTCCTGTGCAAAAGAAAAATGGACAAGTTCGCATTTGTATTGACTTCCGCGATTTGAATAAGGCATGCCCTAAAGACGAGTTCCCACTGCCCAATATTGATATGCTCACGGAGGCTGCCGCCGGACACGAGACCCTATCCTTCATGGACGGCTTCGCCGGCTACAACCAGATTCGAATGAACCCAGATAACTCTGCCAAGACCCCTTTGCGGACCCCGATGGGTAACTTTTGTTGGAAGGTCATGCCTTTTGGTCTCAAAAACGCGGGTGCCACCTATCAGAGAGCCATGACAGCCATCTTTCACGATATGATACACCGTACAGTGGAAGACTATGTTGACGACCTCATTATCAAGTCTAAGAAGGAAAGTGACCATCTTGCGGACCTTCGGGCAGTCTTTGACCGATGCCGTCAATACAACATGCGGATGAACCCGCTCAAGTGTGCCTTTGGAGTCTCCTCTGGCAAATTCCTCGGCTTCCTGGTCAGTCGACAGGGTATCGACGTTGACCCCTCCAAGGCCGCCTCTATCCGAGAGATGCCACCGCCCAGGAACACCAAGCAGTTAAAAAGTTTCCTTGGCAAGGTTTCTTATCTCCGCAGATTTATCCCTGCCTTGGCCGAACTCATCGCGCCCTTCCAGCACTTGACGCGCAAGAGCGCACCGTGGAGTTGGGGTGCGCCCCAAGAACAAGCATTCGAACAAATCAAGGCGGTCCTCATGTCACCGCAGACCATGGCCGTTCCGCAATGAGGCCTACCACTCTTGCTTTACCTAACTTCCACACCCAGATCTATAGGGGCGTTACTCGCTCAAGAAGTGGACGGAGTGGAACGTCCGGTTTATTATCTCAGTCGGTCAATTAGAGGACCCGAGGCCAATTATTCTGAGCTTGAGAAGCATTGTTTCGCCTTGGTCTACGCCTCGCAGAAATTCAGACACTATTTCTTGTCGCACCAGATTATGCTCGTCACCAAGGCTGATCCATTACGATACATGCTCACTCGTCCCGCCCTGTCTGGCCGACTTACTCGCTGGTTACTGCTGCTGGCCGAATTCGGCCTATCCATCAAGAATCCTACGGCTTTGCGAAGCCAAGCACTTGCAGACCTCTTGGCCTTCTTCCCACGTCAACAATGTGAACCAACCTCACATCAATTACCTGGAGAAGAGACGGCCCTGACCTCTGATGTTGATGAATTGTGGACACTTGAGTTCGACGGCTCAGCCACTAGCAAAGACCCTAATGGAGCTCCCATCCGGCAAGGAGGTGCCGGCATTGTCCTACGGAATCCAGAGGGTGTTACCACGTCCCTATCCTTCAAACTTGCATTCCCGGTATCTAACAATGAAGCCGAGTACGAGGCCCTCGTCATCGGCCTCATGCTAGCTGTTAGCATGGGGGCTAAATCATTGCATATAAAGGGAGACTCGAACCTAATCATGAAGCAGGCCGATGGGGAGTTTGCAGTCAGGGAACCAGCCTTGGCACCTTATCGTACCTTAGTACAACACTTGGAGGGGCAGCTTGGCCGTGTCCAATACGAGCATCACAGCAGAAGCCACAACCGACATGCGGACAGCTTAGCCACGATCGCGTCAAAAATAGACATTGACGGTGAACAACATGTGCTAACCATTATCAAAAGGGCGGCACCGTGCACGACGTTGGACTTGGTACCAACGGACGCTACGACCGATGATTGGAGGCAGCCGATCATCGACCAGCTTAGAACACCATCACTCGCTTCCATCTCCACTCTTACAGAATTCTTCATGTTAGGAGACATCCTGTACAAGCGATGTCCCGGAGGCACTCTGGCACGATGTTTGGCCCCGACAGAAGCAAAGCACAAACTGCAATATGGGCATCAAAAGTGTTGCGGCCTCGACGGACCGCCACTATACCGTCGTCTCCAGCGAATGGGTCTCTTTTGGCCGTCCATGGCCAAGGATGCTTCAGATGTACAACAGGGTTGCTCAGAATGCCTATATGCCCCAGACCGTACGGAAGCTCTCGTCGCCAACATTGAGGGTGACTGGCGCCAGCCCTTCCTGCAATATCTGTCCCACGGACTGCTACCCTCTGACCACAGCTCGGCACGCTCTATCAAACGCAAGTCGGTCAAGTACTTCGAGACGGAAGGCGAATTATTTCGCAAGGGATTTTCGGGACGCACCCTACGATGCTTGCAGGGTGCCCAAGCAGTCGAGGTGATCAACGAAGTGCACAATGGTGCTTGTGGCGAACATCAAGGCTCTCAGAAGTTGTATGCAGAACTACTCAGGCTGGGGTACTACTGGCCGACTATGGAATACGACGCAATCTCCCATGTACGACACTGTCAACCCTGCCAGAGACATGCAGATAGAATACACATGCCAGCATCCGACCTACGTATGATTGCGGCCCCTTGGCCATTCCACTCTTGGGCTCTCGACCTTATCGGCCCCATACATCCACCGTCAAAAGGTCACATTTGGATCATGGTCGCAACGGAACGTTTCACAAAATGGGTCGAAGCCATACCTCTGCGAAGAGCCACGGGGGGCGCCATCGCCAACTTTTTACGTGACCACATCATATGTCGCTTCGGCATCCCCCGATGTATTATCTCCGACAACGGCACGCCATTCATCAATCGGGATGTTCGGACTCTTATGGAAGCAGACGATATCAATCATGCCACGTCGACTCCTTATTATCCACAAGGCAACGGTCAGGCTGAAGCCTCTAACAAAACGCTGTTGCGCGTTTTGTCGCGCATGGTCCATGACGCAAGCAACTCTTGGTCCGAAAAGCTAAGTCATGCCCTCTGGGCCTACAGAACTTCCAGACACACAGCTACGAAGGCCACACCCTTCTCCCTCGTCTACGGGGACGAATGTGTAGTGCCGGCCGAAATCGCAGTCGCCTCGGCGCGTCTATACCTCAGCAGTGGCCTCGGGGAAGAGGAAACCAGAATGGTGGCACTTGAGAGCCTTGATGAAAAGAGAGCTACTGCCATGCGACGAATGAAAGCATATCATGAGAAGCTTGTCAAAGCCTACGGGAAGACCGTCAAACCTCGCTCCTTCGCAGCAGGCGACCTTGTCCTCCAAGCCGCCAAGCATGTACGGGCCAATTTGTCAGCTCCTAAATTTACACCTAACTGGGAGGGGCCATTCGAAATACATACTGCCAGGAACAATGGTTCGTACCTCTTGCTCAATCCAGACGACGGGCAACTTACCGCCCCTGTCAATGGTCGCTATCTGAAGAAGTACTATGCATGATCAGCTTGCGGCATGTCCCCCCCCCAACGACCCGACCTTTTGTGTATGTACGCACATGCACTAGCATGTACTTTTGTTCCTTGTTACGAGTTCTTTTTTTATGTAAAGATACTTCCTTGATCTACGCACTATCAATATACAATCTTTTCACTCCCTACTTGGCCTTTACTGTTATATTTCATTTCTGGTTATCAAGTATTTGTCCTCGATTACAAAAAAAAAAAGAGGAGAAAATGGGGGGGGGGGACACAGACCGACATCCAACAGACGCAACGCACAATCGCAATATACAAACGACTATACCATGCATCCACGACAGTGTTAACAAAACAACATGCAATCACGCTTCATGTACCAGCAAAATAGATGTCTATGCATACATAAAACGTCTTTGGCCACTATCGGGCACTCCCTAGACAACAAGTCTATGATAAACCTATCGGAAGCTAGATAACAAAACGGCTACCGGGTGAGCGCTAAACGCCTGCAATGCCTGACGCTGAACCTGCAGCGCCGACCGCTCCGCCTCGAACTCAGCCTGCCGCCTCAAACGCTCAGCCTCTCGTACCTCCACATCCGTCCGCCGCCTCTGAAGATCACTCAGACGTCTCTGCAAATCCGACAGCTGCCTCTCTATCTCCGCCACCTCTCTGTCAATCACGACCAACTCGCCGTTGATCTCTGATCGTTCCACCTCTAACCTTTGGCGGCGCCTCTCAAGCAGCATCTCCTCCATACGTACCAAGGTCATCCTCTCGCCCACACCACCACCCTCGCTCCTCGACCTAAGGAACTTGGCCAACCAATCTAGCTGCACACCCAAAGAAGTGAACGTCGCGAACTCTCTCAGCGACCGCTCAATAAACCCCGTCGTCCAGCCCGCCGCAGGAACACTCGCAAACGGAAGCAGCCACTCCACAAAACCTGAATACACCCATCTCTGCAGCACCGGGTTCTCCAAGTCCACCCCCGCAAACGTCTGCGGATACGCCGCCTTCACCATCTCTAACCGGCGCACTGTCTCCGAAGGTAGCTGAAGGTTCTCCCATAGTACCACGTCAGCCTGACCACTCGACGACCCCCTACTCGCCTCTCCGCCCGCTGTGCCACTCGACGCCATCACAGGCCTCTCACGTACCTCTCCGGCTGCCTGTGCACCGACGGTCATCGAGTGCATCGCCATCAACGTCGCACTCGCCTCAACGGCCGACCCTGACGACGCCACCACAACAGCCTGCACCGGCTGCACCGGGATCTCTACCTTCTGAATCGGAACCGCCACTACAGGCTCCAACTCCGTCAAATCCCCCCGCTCAACCGCCGCGGCCTCTGTCGCCACGCCTGTCCACCAGTAGCCACTGGCATCGAACATCAACGACTCGTCGACCAAGCCACCATACACATCATTCGCCCCCTCCTCGCCATCTGGTGGTGGACACACCCCGCCACTGGCCACGGCCCCCGACACGCCAAACGCTACCGGCTCATCCCCGCCTGCTGGCTCATCAACCTCAGTTGCTCTCACCGCCTCCGTCTCAACCGCTACATGTACATCGCTGCCGCTTTTCACCGCCTGTCCACCATACCCCTATCCAAAAGCAACCGTTAGCATATTTTTTATGATAACAAAAAAAAAAAACAACAACAAACACAAGCAAAACGAGATTTAATCAAAAGCGGCCATGGTTCGACCTACCTCAACAACTGGCTCCTCCGACGCCTCTCGCGGCTTCTTCGATCCTGTCAATTGCAAGTCTGAAGAACCCGCGCTCGCCTGACGAGCCCCCTCCAT
Source organism: Escallonia rubra (assembly GCA_033065855.1). Taxonomy (NCBI): domain Eukaryota; kingdom Viridiplantae; phylum Streptophyta; class Magnoliopsida; order Escalloniales; family Escalloniaceae; genus Escallonia; species Escallonia rubra. The sequence goes on along the minus strand of JAVXUO010002752.1, from coordinate 81,956 downwards.
CATACCAGCTCGCAATAACGACAAGGGCCCCTTGCCGGCCCCGGGCGCCCGCAGTACCGCCACCACTGGCTCCTCCCCATGGTCCTCCTCTGGAGTCTCCTCCTCGGACTCCTCGCCCTCCTCATCGGGATCCCTCTCCGAACTCACAACCGCACTCCCCGTCACTAACACCAGCATACCGGCCTGCCTCGCCGCTGTCATCGATACCAAGCTCAATGCCCGGTCACAGGCATACACGTCAACCAGTCGTCGTGTCCCCGATGGCTGTGACAACCACTCCGCCCAGACCGCACGCAAGCGCTCCCACCACTGTGCATACTCCGCCGTCACCGCCCCCACTAATGCTCTCCCAGGCCTCCTCCACGCTACCACCGGTGCCGGCCACTCACGAACTCTGTCATCCCGCGTGTATCCGAAGGCGGTCGTCACACTCCACGGGCTACGATACCCACATGGCGGCTCCAAGTCATAACCAAATGTCCGCGACAACCGGTCCGGGCAATACCGAGCCACGTAATAAAGGTTCTCTGCAGGCTTCGCGCCATCATCCGTCATCACTGGCAGCCAACCTGGAAAGTATGCCACCAAGAGCACAACGTCCGCCGGTGGCAAAACCCCCCTCCTGGTCAAGTCTATCGTCATCTTCTGTCCGTGCAACCAGGGGGGTACTCCGTATGACGCATGCATCTCTCTATACGGTCGTACTACGCATGCCTCCCTTACATCTATCAACCGCAACAATGGACACTCCGGCCTCTTGATGCCCGCCCATGCACATGCCCGCGCCCCGCTGCACCACAGTGCCACTTCCCGCGATCTGCCGCTGTGCATCACTGTCCTCGTCCTCGGTGCTGGATGCTCGAGCGGATATCCTGTCGGACGATAGTCTGGAAAGCACTCATACAAGTACCGCTGCAGAAACATCCAATCCACGTAGGTCGCCACTTGGTACCGCCCGTGCGACCTCTTCACATCGTTCACGAACTGATCCAATCGCGAGTACATGGTGCCCAGATACACGGGAGCTAGCCCAACACGCTTCCCCTGCGCCATCCGAATCGCCAGGGGAATCACCTTCGCGGATATGCCATCCTCCGGCGTCCCTTCAAACACGAACCTGCAAAAACAAAACAACACGTCAACACATTATATACAACCTCAATCCTCATCACATCTATGAACATACAGACAACGGAACGCATCATACTTACCTCGACAAGTACATCGCCAAAAAGGCCACCATCTCGTACCGCTCGTCCTTGTGATACGGCCCCATCACAAAATGAGCCGCATTGCCCAACTTCTGCCCCGACCTCACCTGCGGCGTGCCATAGAACAATCGGAGCCACCCGCTATATGTCGCCTTCCGATGCTGCTTCGTCTCCGCCAAAATATCAATCAGCTGCGTCTGCAACACCCGCTCATCATTAGTCAGCCGCGTCACACGTGCGTCCAACTCTCCATGCATCGGCAACCCCGTCAACATCATCACATCTAGCAGCGTCGGCCCAATCTCTCCGAACTCAGTCACAAAGGTATGTGTCTGAGTGCTCCATCGCGACAACAGCAAAGTCATCCCAAGCGTGTCTCTGTAAAGCTCCACCCCCCTCGCCGTAATGTCGATCGCCGGCACCAACCCTAACACATCCAATAAAGCCGCCCACCTCGGCACCTCCATCATATGATCACACCAGAAGTCCCACCCGATCGGCATCGCTCCGTGACCCTTGAACACCACGGGTGCCCAAGGTATATCCGCACGCTCCACCAACAACCCCGCCACATACCTCGGTGACGGCACGGGCGCATCCTCCCAGCTAGGAGCCCGCACATATGGTGACGGCATCCGTGGCTCCTCCCTCATCGACGCACCACTCCATGGCACTGTGAACGCACCATCCGCTACCCGGATGGCCAGCTCCCTCCACAACTCCCGGCGAGGCACGGCCGGTACTACCCCTTTCACTCTCAATGGCGTGACCGACTTATCCGGATCGGGATCGTACATCCTCACCGACGCATCATCAAATGAAAGTGGCACTCCCGTCTCACCACCACCCACAGCTTCGGCTTCATCTGTTGGCGGGGGCGGCACCGGTTCCGTCGTCACGTTTCGCGGTGGCCGCGCCGCGCTCGCTGCCCCACCTCGTGGTTTTACCCACATTTGCTGCATCAACTTTTTCAGAACGGGCACCGGCTCGGCGGGCGTGACCTTGCCCGTGGCTCTTGGCCCCGCCGACCCCCCTGCCGCCGACTTCCCCCCAGCTCCCGACCCCCCTGCCGCCGACTTCCCCCCAGCTCCCGACCCCCCTGCCCCCGCCGACGTTCCACCAGCTTCCGACCCCCCTGCCCCCACCGACTTCCCCAAAGCTCCCGACCCCCTGCCCCCGATGACTTCCCTCCAGCTTCCGACCCACCTTCCCCCGCCGATCTCCCTCCAGATCCTGACGCCTTCGGCGCCGATGCACCGCTTGCTGGCGACCCCTTTTCTTCTCTCCTCCCTTCTCTTCCTCTTCCCCCCGAAGAAGCATCCCCCGACTCCCCCCTGCTCCCGGCCGACCCCTCTCGCGTGGCCGACCCCCCTTCCCTCTCCTCCCTTCCTTCCCTCCCTTCTCTCCTCTCTCCCGTGTGGGCCGACGCCCTTCGATTGGCCGACCCCCCTCGATTGGCCGACCCCCCTCCCCTTTCCCCTCGTTCTTCCCTCCCTCCCCCTTCCCCTCTTCTTTCTTTCTCTCCACCGCCGCCGACCCCCATCGGCCAGTTGCTTTCCCTCTCTCACCATCTCCTCTCAATTTTTTTCTCTCTCAACCTCTTTTCTCTTAACCTTTTTTTCAAATGAGGAATGATTCTTTCCAATCCCCTCTCCCCCCTTTTTTTCCCTATTTATAGAGGTGGGCCAAAAAAAAAAAAAAACGTGCAGCATCCCGCGGGAATCGACACCTCCTCCGGGACGCATCTTTGACGCACTCCGCGTGCTCCGGCACTACGACCCCCCGCGACAGTACGAACTCACAGCTCTCAAACCCCCGTCGACACAATCAACAGGGGGCTCCATCGCCGTCTCAATCACCCGACGGGGCTCAGGCCCTCGCATCCGGGATGGGCTCTCAAGCTTATAGCCATCGCCGTCTCAATCACGCGACGGGGCTCCGGCCCTCGCATCCGGGATGGGCTCTCAACCTTATAGCCATCGCCGTCTCAATCACCCGACGGGGCTCAGGCCCTCGCATCCGGGATGGGCTCTCAAGCTTATAGCCATCGCCGTCTCAATCACGCGACGGGGCTCCGGCCCTCGCATCCGGGATGGGCTCTCAACCTTATAGCCATCGCCGTCTCAATCACCCGACGGGGCTCAGGCCCTCGCATCCGGGATGGGCTCTCAAGCTTATAGCCATCGCCGTCTCAATCACCCGACGGGGCTCCGGCCCTCGCACCCGGGATAGGGCTCTCAAGATTCTAGCCATCGCCGTCTCTATCACGCGACGGGGCTCCGGCCCTCGCATCTGGGATGGGCTCTCAATCTTATAGCCATCACCGTCTCAATCACCCGACGGGGCTCCGGCCCTCGCATCCGGGATGGGCTCTCAACAGGGGGCTCCGGCCCTCGTAACGGGCTCTCGCACTGAGCGACGACCATACCCAGTACATCCAACATCGTTTACATCGTTTATGCGTGCGGCGCCCGCTCGGGTTGCCCCTCCGCGCACCCCACACGCAGGGGGCTTATGTTCACAACCTATCCGGACCGTATCCCGGGGCCCGCTAAGAGACCCCAGTGACACGACACGTCACCCGCGGACCACACCCCAGGGCCCGCTAAAAGGCTCCAGTGGCACGACACGTCACACGCTCGCTAGTCGAACTTGCTCAACATCATTCCTCAGTGAAAACGCTCCGATACTTAAACATCATCATCGCTCGGTCAAAGCGCTCCGCGCCGCAAGCACTCAGACGACGATCGAAGGTACCCGCCCCCCGAGGGGTCGGCCACACCCCTGAGAAGGGGGTCGGCCACCCCATTGCTGAGGGGGTCGGCCACCCCATTGCTGAAGGGGTCGGCCACCCCTTTGGTGAGGGGGTCGGCCACCCCATTGCTGAGGGGGTCGGCCACCCCTTTGGTGAGGGGGTCGGCCACCCCTTTGCTGAGAGGGTCGGCCACCCCTCTGGTAAGGGGGTCGGCCACCTTTGTCCTTGAGGGGGGGAGGGGACCTGCTCACCACTGCCATCACCCCACTCAACTCATTCAGCAACGCTCACTCATCGCTAGTAGATGCGCGACGCCCATTATCGCCAACACAATCAGCCGGGGGCTCCGGCCCTCGCACGCACAATCAATCGGAGGCTCCGGCCTTCGCCAGCACAATCAATCGACGGGCTCCGGCCCTCGCTGACACAATCAACCGAAGGCTCCGGCCTTCATAACAGGAATGAGCTCACGACCCTAAGGCCATCGCCGGCACAATCACCCGACGAGCTTCAGGGGGCTCCGCTCATAGTGCCCCGTCACGAGGACCCACCGCCACGGACTCTAAGTATCGAGTTATGAGCATGTACGCTGATGTTTCCATCAATCATCGACACCGCCAGGGCAATGAACCGCGAGCCACTCCGGGACGGGAGCAGGTCTGCGGAGGGCATCGTGTCCAGCACGCCTGGCAGTTGGCTGCAGGGGTAACCCTCACCGCTGTCAGGATCTCGGCGCGTCTCTTGACGCATCCCGTGGGATTCAGTAAGGGCTTGGACTGGAGGCTGGGGCAACGGGCTACTCTGACCATGCTACCGCAGTGTGGTCAGTCTCCTCAGACAGGCAGAGGGACGCTGCAAGGGCAGGACGACACGAACACGGGGACCGGTAATTCGACGGACAATCAAGACTGCGGGACCCTATACGGCGACGTGTCACTCCCACAGGACGACACGTGTCAGCTGATGACACGCGCATACTTGTGCCTATATATAGTGGATTCTGGAGCTTATTCAAGGACTTCTGCCTCATTTGCCATTTTTACTTTCTCTCTAAAACCTATTCTCTCTGGATTTCTAGTGAGAGAAAGACACTTGAGCTTACGACTTCGAGCCCTCGGCGTTGCACTCTTGACACATACTGTCGACTGCTGACCCTGTTCGTCGTCACCCTGCCTGCGCGACACTGCCAGCCCTCGTGACCTGCCTGAGGAGCCTTGCTCTCAGCCCTTACGTCATCCCTGCTGTCTCCCACTCTGCCTACGTGGAAGCCAACTCAGACTGCATCCCTTGTGGCACCTCGACGTGGCAAAGGACCCTCTTTCGGCATCAACAGAAGTTATAGAGGAAAAGGAGAGGAAGAAAATGCAAGAAACAGAGGACAATTTGGTGAAGAATTGAAGAAGTTGTCGACCCCCAAAGTTAGGCAAAAATTAGCCTTTAGTGTGTGGAACAACTGTTTGAGGGGAAAATCGGGGAAAATCCAAGCAGAATTTCGTGAACGGCTGAATAGAGAAGTTACAGAAGGAAGAGAAAGAGAGAAGTTACAAGAAACAGAAGGCATTTTCGTGGAGAATTAAATAAGTTACAGGTCTTCAAAATAAGGTAAAAACTAGCCTTTATTGTGTGTGTTCTTGATGTTTTGGTGTGTGTTCTTGAGGGAAATTAAGGCTAAAATGATTATATTTTGATTTGATTTCATGTTAAATGCAATTGTTGGGTAAATATAGGGAAGTGGAGTGGAATTACAGTGTTAAGGGTGAAAAACTTAGTGTGTGCTATGACGAAACAGTGAGTGTGTGTGCATAATGTGCAAGTGTGTGCATGGAGAGTAGCAGGAGTGTGTTTCGTGGCTGAAGGGGTATGTTTCTATGTAATTGGTGAGTAACTGGTAGAAATTAGGGTGTGTGTTATGTGAGGTGTGGAGGTTGTGAAGAGTGTGAGTAGTGGTTTAAATGGGTTGAGGAGGTAATTATGGGACTGCAAATCCCAGAAAAAATGCAGGTGGGTGTGTTGGAGGTGATGAAGCATGTGCTTTGATCTTAAGGCAGGTGAATAGTGATTGTAATTGTCACTAAAAGTCTTATTCTTTTATCATTTTCAAACTTTACTATTGAAACATAACTTTAAGTCATAATTTCGCCAAACACAAAAGAGAAATCCCCTGTTTTTTAAAAGATTTACAATTTGTGAATTTTTTGGATTTTTCTGAGTTTGCTAAGGATATTAAATGTTTTTATCTATAGGGTTTCAAATTTTAAAAAATACGAAATCAGGTTATTTTAATATGAAAATTTTATGGGGATCTTATGCAGCTGAGACACTCTAGTGCCTAAAATTTCATGACATTTGATGCCGATTGTTAATTTAACAAAATCGGTTCCCTAGCGCTCAGTTTGGTTATTCAGATAGGATTTTGGAGCGAAAAATTTCACTGAATGACTTTTCAGTCTAAAGATTAGTTTATATTGTTTCAAAGAGATATTTTGTGTGAAATTAGAGTGTTTATTGGTGCAAGAGCAGGGAGGGGGTGTTTAGGTAATTTTAATTATGCCCGAAAGTGTTTTGGTAATTTCCCACACCCAATGATGAATTTTATGGAAACTCGTGGTTAAGCAGCAAAAAACATAAAAATGAGAAATTTGAGTTAAAATAGATTCAAGAAGGACGGTAGTGCAATTGATGCACTTTTATGGGTTAGGGCAAATCCGGTTAACGGATTAGTCGTAATAAGTTGTAAGCAGATCAACGGGAAGGGGTAAGGTTGGGTGTGTGTTTGTTTGTATCTTAAGGATGTCTAACAAGAACGATTTTGTTTGAATAGGTAATTCCGTTTGTTGGAAAAATTTGGAAGTGAAGAGTTCATCGGCTATAAAGCCAAACAAGTAAGGATATTGCAGTTTCGTTATGCTATTCATTGTTTCGTTTAGCATACCATGTTGATGATGCTTATGTTGAACTCCTATTATTATGCTTGAACACCGGTTGATTTTATGACCGGTACTTCTTGTTGACGTATGCTATTGAGGACTTAAGGTAGAATAAATTTCCTTAATCTGCCCGTTGATGAGCTTGATATGTTATTGAGAACTTATGATCGAAATACTCTTTAAGTATGTTCCTTCGATTAAAAATATCTCTTCTAATTTATGCGTGACTGTGATGAACACCCCGTATGATGGGGCATCAATAAGGGAAGGACCAGTGAAGTGAAGTAACTGGCGTCAGTGAAAAATAAAGTAACTGACAAAAAGGATGAAACACGCTAGAGCCTGTCGCGTTGTGTCAAGTCGAGCATGCATTGCAATTGATTTCAGTTGATATTGCTGATTTTATTATCTTAATATTCTCTTGATGATTACTTGCTTTAATGTTTTCTCTTGGATTGAATATACATAGTCCATGAGTCTGTCCAAGTGAAAATAATGATGTTTTATTGGGCTTAAGCCGCTCAGTCTGAACAAAGGTGATGTATCAAGGTGATTGCAGAAGTTTGTTCTTGGCATACTTAAATTCATTGCCTTAGTTGAGAATTCATAATCGATTCTTAGATATATCCGAAAGGGTTGTGCATTGTACTCCTCGTATTATCCTTACTGGGTGATTTGCGTTCATTCTTTATCTGATGTATTTTTTTAAATACTAGGTTTGAACGAGGAGAGACCTCTGGTAAAGGTAAAGAGAAATTATGTTGAAGTTCTGTGAGAGATGTGTCACCATGATGGTGCGAATTTGGGTGTAATTATTAAGTTGTATTAAAGTTGTACAGTTTTTGTTGCAGTATTATGTGTACTTTGAAAGGAAAACTTTTGTAAGGCGATATTTTGTGACGTTCCTTTGTAAATCAGATGTTGTAGTAGCTTTATATTATATTCAAGGTTGTGATGTTGATAGGATTGACATCTCAACTCCGGTGACATTACTTGGGCTGGGGGTGTCACATATTCTCACTTAATTTATGAGAACTATGGATTTTATACAAATTAGAAGATGACATGAAGGAAGGTCGCAAAATTGGCCAAATTTTGCACTTCCAATCGACGAATTAGACGAATGATCATTCGCTATTGACTCTGGATCAAGGAGTCCACTGAAGCAAGCATTTTTTTGCAGATGAGGTACATTTTCCACGAATTCTCTCCAATTACACACACTAATTCACACTTTTTCATACACAATTCATCCCTATGCAAAGTAGGGCCCACCCATGCTATTGTTTCATGCATTCCATGCACAAACTGGAAGGCTCATTGATATTCTTCCCTTTTTTCTTTATTTTGCATCCCCCCCCCCCCCCCCCACGAACATGCGATGTAGGGGCTCCCCAAATTTGGTTACAGAATGGTGGGCCAAGATACCCTAATCTGTAGGTGTTGGGATAGCCAATATAGGTTTCGAGTTTTTCCTAGACTGATTGCATGCGGCGACCCATAGTCGTGTTTGAGGGAGGGCTATCCCATGGGCATATGATCTCGACAAGGACCAAGACCTCATGGTTCGGTAACTTGGCTTTGAGCCGTCCCCCTGCCATTTCGACAATGATTCATGAAAGAATGAAGTGAGTCTCAAAAAAGAAAGTAAACAATTAGGTGAATTCAAGAGAGAACGTTACTGGATGCTGAATGGGGTTATTGAAGCTCTCCCGATATGGTCCCACAGATGCACCAAACCGCTTCTCTTTGAGATTCCACTACAACAATGCCTTAGTTTCATTTATAAAGTCAAACGGTAATTTCAAGGGAAAACAATATACAATAGAATAACAAATATCCAGATCCACCAAAGTAGTTTCAAGGGAGCACGAAACCGAATAAAGAACTCACATCACAAAAGGAGCAAAAGGGAAAATGACTAAGAGTTGTCGGTCGACTTGTTGGGTACCTTTTGTGCACACTACGAGGATATGACTTTAGAGGGGGCCAATGGCTCGACGATTGATCAGTACGTTGGGGGTTTCTACTCTATGTCTTGGGGGAGACCTTGTTCCGCAACGGTGATGACTCCGTGCAACTATGGTACCGATGGACATTCGAGGAGGTGAGAGAGATAGGGGAGTACAACTCCCCGCTTTGGCTTATCTGTATCATTCTATCAGTGCAGTGTCCCTAGGGCAATTTCTAAGCTTCATGGAATATTATGATATTTGGGGGGTATGTCTATGCTCTTTTGGTTCTTTTCTAATTATTCTCATACATGCATTTAGACATACTGATCACATGTTATCTTGGTTCACATGTTGGGGCCTTCGAGGTCCTAAGATCGCAGGCTCCATGATTGGGTGAGGGGCACATCAGAGAGACTGAGTCAACGATGTACATGTGAAAATTTTGAGATGAATGGGTAAAGGCCACCGTGGCGGCCTACTGAGATAGCTTCGATGGGCTAACGCAATGCCCGGTAAGTGACTCATTCAATTTTTCACTAAACATAGTGAGCTCTTAGTAAGCTCCTAGGCTAAGACCCCTAAGGCTAATACATCGGCCTCACTTTCTCTTTGATCTCTTCAAGCTTGGTTCACAATTTGTGGAGCCCGATGCATCCTCTTTCCATTCTTCTTCAAACTCCTCGTCGTTGGGTTCAGAGAAATAATCTAGCATCATGGGCTCGCTCATCACATTCGGATTCCATAAGTCTTGTAGAGAAAAGTCTGTACTCGAGTGGATTGGCGAATTGGTAGTTTCTCCTTGCCCTTGGACTATGAGGGGGCTGGAGCTTTATCCTTGGTTATGCTCGGGATCTCCTTCTCTTTCTTTGGAGCTGAATCCTATTTACAAGTGGGCCTTAGGGCAACCCAACTCATGGTCCTTATTTTCTTTCTACTTCCTTTTTGGGCAAGTGGTGTTCCCTTTGTCGAAGTTTTACTAGTAGCTTCTGTAGAGTTCGGAGAACTTTAACGCAATCCGGAGTTCGATCTGCCACCCGATGCCAGCATAGAAGGTCTACGCATAGTCGTATCTGTAGCTTCTCCAAGTGGCCCATTAACCTCCAGAATGTTAAGGAGAGTCGGTATTATATCCTTCAGGTTGTGAATCATCCGGTAAGCATCTCTCAATTATCCGCTCAAAACCAGCAAACAAGATGTACACGATTAGAGTCATGACAATGTGAAAAAAAAGAAATAAAAAGGTAAATAGTAGAGAGATTACTGTCTTCAGCTGGCCAACTCCTTTAACCCTAGCACGTCATCATCCCTCTTAGGCCTAGGGATTATCTCGGTCTTGGGACCTTTCCCTCTTTGCAAAACAGGTACAATTCAGGAAGGGAAAGTGATGCCTTCCGTGCTCACCTCTTCCTTAGCCTTCCTTTTACTTTTTTCTCGTCGTCCGGGCACGCTGAGTCTTCCTTTCCCACTCAGCTGTCAAGGAAGGATACATATCCTCCTGGATGAACGCCCCATACGTCAGAAGATCGTTTGGCCACCTCAAGGATGATACTTTTATCCCCTCAGAAAACTCTGGCACAAACCTGGATCCAAAATTCACGTCTTATACATCTCTGCAGGTGGAGCAGTCGGGATCCAAGGCACGACATCCACGTGGTGCTGGAATAGCACCGGCTCGCCCAAATTGAACTTCTATTGGGAATACCCCTCTAATAATGCCTGACATCGGGTGAGCTCCAACTCCTCCAAGTATAGATACCAGAACCCTCAGATGGGAAAGAAAATGCAGGTAACAATCTATGAAAAAATGGCTCCTCAAGCTTGAGAAGCTCGCCACTAGTAACCTAAACAACTTCAAGCTTCAGGGCATTCTCCTCCTGGATAGCCTAGCCAAAGTAGCCTAAGCCTCTTTTACTTGAGCACGAAGAGCGTTGTGCTGAGCATTATAAGTGATCAGCAGCTTCACATTCTCAAGCCTTGAAAATGACCACTCAAGATGGCAACCATTAACATTTGGTCATATCCAAAGCAAAGTCAAGTACCTTCGGGTGGCATGCCAAATTCCCAACCGTGACATCTTGCACAGTAGAATGAAGAACTCCCAATGATTCCAAGTCACAAACCTATGAAAGACAGAAAAAGTGGTAGGATGGTCGACCTTCACCTGCTAGAGAATAGGCATTTCAGTGACGTGGATAGACTTACCTTCCCAGATCCCAAAAGTGACATCTCTCGTCACCCGACACTGATGGAAGAAGATTGTGGAACACTACCATCTGAAGCATTAAAGGCAGTATTCGAGGGTGGTAGGTGAAAATGAACCTCACTCCTTTGCACTGAGGTTAATTTGTGCACGAAACTTGAGCGCTTTCACAAGCTGCCTCGACCCCTTCAACAACTGCCTCAACACCGACCTCGGTGTTGCCCTCAGTGGCCATGCCCTCTTGTTTATGACCCTCTTGACTCATAATCTGGTCACCTCAAACCTCATGCATTTTAATGGCCCAAAAAGTCCAACCAATCTCTTTAACTCCAACATTAGGCTCCGCCCCAACCCCCTCTTGGGTTTGGGTCCCTTCCTTATACAAGCTCTTGGTTGCCAAACTCTCGCTCGCCAGCTTCTCAGCCTCAATCCTACCTCTGGCTCTTCATCATTTTATAGCTTTTTGGAGCCTATCTACCTAGTGCCTTCAAGAACCTAAACCTGGCGAGAAACCTTCTCAGCAACCAACCTCATAGACGTTTGAGCACCCTTCAACTGTTTACATGCCAGGGCTTTTCCTCAGACTCAACATCATCAAACTTAATAGCTTTTGCCGCCAGAGGCTCCTCAAATTTCTCAGCATCGAGGTCATTAACCCCTTTGGTACCCTCACCATTATCCCTTAAAAAAAGAAATAACCACGCTCACAGTCAGACTAATTTCCAGTTTGGAAGAGAAAGTCAAAGTTGTTACCTCTGAGAGGAATGTCCTTGAATGCATCAAGAACCTTGGTAGAAGCATGAATGGGTGTAATCCTCCAAGGATATTTTTAGGGATTTTAGCACGAATAGTAATTTTATTGGCCAAAACAGAAGGCTTAACCACCCGAGCAAGGTGAAAGCAAAAGAGTTATACCAACACTTAAAAGAAAGATAATATGCAAAGCTTCAAGTATAAGTATAGCTCAATATTATAGGTTCATGCTAGACCGAACAAGAAAAAATGCTCAAGTTGCACCACTTAGTTGATTTGGTGATTCGAAATCTTCAAGCTTGAGATGCTGAGATAGAAGGGGCAATAACTATGGCCACCTCGGAAGGACTCTTAACAGGGCACCAAATTTCAACTTTGAAGTCTGTTCAGCCTCAATGTATAAGAACCTCAAAAGGAAGCGTCCCTATTTGGGGCCACCCTCAATATTTCATCATAAGGCAATATCACCAGAGAAATGCACATCTTTGCGGTCGAAGTGACAAAGGCAAAGAGATTGTCCATTGTTCCCTCCAAAATTCAAAAACTCAAAGCGCTCATTCTACCAGTGTAACTTAATGAGACAAAATCAATGTTGAATCGCCCATATGTGACCTTAAAATGATTCAAGGTTAGAAATCTCACTAATCTTTCATCATAACATTGATACAAGGCGTTAAACGCCACTACACACTAATCATAACCAAACTGCCTCAGAACCCTGTGAGGTTTGAAACGAAAAATCCAATGCTGAATTGAGTTTAGGATGGCAAGCAACAAGGGTAAGGGTAGTAAAGCTCAAATAACGCGTTTGCTGCCACGCATGGCTATAGAGCAAAAGATCATTTACTCCCAGCTTCTCAAGAAGTACTAAAGTCGTGAAACATTTGGAGGGTGAGCTATAAGGTCTGAAAGTAAATTCGCAACCAAGTCCAAGGTAGGCTCAAGCCTCTAGGGGCGAAACCAACGATGGCTTAAAATTAGGAAACTTCCTTCTTTCATTTCCGAAAGCATCCATTAGCCAACCTCACAAACAATTCATTTTAAGGAGCAATGTCATACCCCTTAAGCACCGAAAGCCATCCCATAACATATCTAGCTTCATGAACAAGCTCCCTAGAAACATGGGAGCAATGGACAAACTTTTACTCCTCAAAAGGGCAGGAGCAACTGGAAAAATCTTGGTATCCTCCCCTCTTAGACCACGCTACAAAATGTAATGAGTGAACCATAGTGCAATAAACATAGCCAAGTTATGAGCGCAATCAGCAGTGAGGCTTGCCACCTCACCCAGTAAACTATCCTTATCAATAAGATCAAAGTTAGTGAAGTAGTAACAGACCAACTAGAGTTGTTCACCTTCACAGTGTAATATGAAACATTCCACAGTTGACCCTACCTCTTCTGGTTGAAGTTTTGCACTTGAACAAGGTGCAAGGCTAAAAAAATGAGTCATCAAAAAGGGGAAATCGCCACACTTGAGTTTAAAACAGGGAAGTCAGTGTCGTGGAGGAATTCCAATCACCAAATGAATGGAAGGTCACACAAAGATGCGCTTCCTTAGAGGCACATCCACCAACAAATAAGAGTTGGCCACCTACCAAAACTGGTCATCCTCGCCAAAAGAAGAGGCACACTGTCACTCGTCCATGGCTGGCACAAGTGGGACATTCTTGCCACCAAGAAGAACAAAAGGTTTCTTATAGGAAACCATGGTTTTGGATGAAATAGAACATAATTATGGGGCAAAAGCTATTGATTTTAAGGGAGAAGAAGACCTTGAAAAAGAAGGAAAAGGGAAGTTGCAGGAGTAAAGGACTGGTGGAGAAAAGAGAAAAAAGGGATAAACGTGTCTTAAGATTATCTCTCTCCTCCACACTAATAACAATAAAATAAACCAAGAGACAGAAGTTAGGGCAATTTGAATTATGTGCGCCTAAAAAAAAGGCTGCTAAAAAAGACTTTTGGCAGAGTAACCAAATCACTACGCGTTGCATAAATGAAAGACAACATGAACGCTTTGTGATAAACATTGAGTGGATCCCCCCACTTACTGCCATAAGGCGATCATGCCACTGTTGGAACCAAATGCAAGTAACACTCCAGGAATGGCGACCTCGAAAGTCGCTTGAGGGCGGGGACCTTTCAGGTCACTTGGGGGAAAATTTTGAGGGTGGTCCACAGGGGTGACCTGGCGTACGTAGACCAAGTTGAAAAGACAAAAAATTCAAAGACCAATAAGTTGACTAGGATCCAATGGTCTAAGGGTTGGGCCTTGACCTACCATGAATAATTGATTAAAAGATAGACAAAATGTGAGGCAAGCACTTCTGAGTTAATACTTCAGTAATTCCTCGAGGGGCATTGGCCCCTAGGATTTCTTTCCCCCATCCTTGAGGTCCCTCACTTTCAAGATCCCTCTTTTGTGACTAACCTCAAAATGCAGCTAGTGCGACACCCGCAACCCTTGTGACATCATTGAGCTGAGTTATCGATCATAATCACAATCACAACCCTGAGCAGAATAAAGAGCAACTACACCTTCATACATCATTAATAGACGCTCAAAATTGTGTCCTTACAAAATTTTTCTTACAAACATACATGAGACTACAGCGGAAGACTTTCTTGTCCTTAAACAACATATACATAACAAAGTAATACATGACTGTATGTGTAGCTCCTCTCAATGTACCCCGCAGCTCAATCTTTGTCTTACCATTTATAGCTTGTCTCACCTCGCTCAACTGATCACCTTGCTCAACTTTTCTAGCTTGTTTCCTTTCCATTCCTAGAGGGTTTCCCTTGGTCAATATTATAATATGCACAACACAACATAAGAAATGAGCGCAAATCGCCCAGTAAAGATAACACGAGGAGTATCGTGTACAAGTGATTCGAAGGTCTCAGAGGAATAATAATCATCTCAACGATAACTATGAATCAAGAGTTTACAATAATTTTCAACATCAAAGTAATTTGTCAAAGGATTTTTCTTTCGTTAGACTGAGCGGCTTCAAGGCCCAACAGAACAACATTATTGCCACCTCCTCAAGGACAAGACTGACTGACTATGCAAGTGAACACAAAATAAAGAATTTCAAAAGTAAACATCAACAAAATGCAAAGGCAAACATCAGTGACATAGAAGTCATTAAAATCATTGATATCAAAATAAAATCAAATGCATAGCAACTCAAAACACGACACAATAGACTCGACCAGACACGACAGACTTGACTCGAGCGCCATACTTCCTTTTTTTCTGCAGTGATCATATTTACCAGGCCATCCTCCTCATTTTGATGTCCCATTATACATGATGTTCATCTCAGTCTCAGATAATCAAAAGAGATGCTATCATCAAGAAGAGAACTCACAAAGAGTGTTTACCCCTAACCGCGTTATAGCTAAAACAATATGACTTCATCAATGGGACAGACTAAGGGGAAATTATTCTACTTTATGTCCTCAACAGCACAACCCAAAGAAGAGATATCGGGTCAAAACATCAACCGATGTTTCAACGCAACGACATGAATTCAACACAAGCATCATCAACAGGGCGAACTCGGGAGAAATTTAATCTCAAGTCCTCAACAACATTCTTAACTAAGAGAAATATCAGTCATCAATAATTGCCGACATCCCACTACAACAACATAAAATCTTTTCATAACATCATCAATCAACGACACGGCAGACTCGAAAAAAACATGACCACAAGTCCTGAGCAGCGTTCTTTATTAGAAGAAACGTCGTTGTCAATAATTGCCGACTTCTCACAACAATCACACAATAATCTCGACCATATTATCATCAATGACAGGGCGGAATCGGGAGAAACTTGACTATAAGTCCTCAACAACGTTCTTAAATAAGAGAAATATCGGCTATCAATAATTTCTGACATCTCACAACAACCACACAATAGCCCTTACGCAACATCATCACCAACGTCAGGTATGCTTATCGAACTGAATCATAGCATACTAGAACACGCATTACCCTTACTAAACTTCATCAACGAGGCGGACTAAGAGAAATTATTCTACGTTAAGTCCTCAACAGCATAATTCAAATAAAAGAGTACCGGTTACAATGTCTATAGGCATCCAATCATAATGACATGAGTTTCACATAAACGTCATCAACATGACATGCTAACCGAAACAATGAATTACCATACTAGAACCGCATTGTCCTTACCTGATTGGCCTTTGGCCGAAGAGGTTATCAACTCGCAACCTTTGATTACAACAAGCAGGATCTCCCAATCAAATAAGACCTTACTCGTCAGACACCATTTGAAACATAAATGCACATTTTATTCTACCATTTCCCATTTAACCGTTCATAGCGTCTTAAGAGGGCTAGTTATTCCAATCTGATAGCCAGATCCTTAGCCTAGCCTTATCGATACATCCACAATAGAAACTCCCTCATTTTAGGCGTATAAACACCATTCCTCATTTCCTGCCACTTCGAACGCTTAATAACGCGCGTTCCTAAAACTTTAGCGCCAACATGGCAAATTACCAAAATACCTCGGATGGCCATTACGCCACCAACACCCCAAAACCGCTTCAAAACAAATTTTTAGATGTTCTACATCCATTTTCGGACCAAAAAGTCCTTCAAAAAATTTATAGGGAAATTACCAGAACATCCCCTGGGTAAAATTACCAAAACACCCAAAACCAGTTTAAAACATATTCTTAAGCATCTACATTCATTTTTCAGACTAAAAAGCCCTTTGGGAATTTTTTGCTCAAAATTTCCTAACCGACAATTAACCAGAGCGATCGGAAGCCGGTTCCGCTAAAAATAGCTATCGGCTTCGAAATGTCCCAAAACTTCATAAATTGAAGCATCTCACCATTTTAAGGTCCTCATAAATTCTTTACGCAAAACAGCATTGGTTTCCTATTTTAAAATTCACCGTGAAGTTTTACAATGACCACGTCATTTAACCTTCTTCTCGACCTCGAAAAAATCTAAAATGTTTCCATATTGTAGGTTTCATAAAAATAATTAGATTTTCTTTTTGGACTTTATCCAAATTTGCCTTAAACTATTTTTAAAAATTCAAACAGTGGAATCTTTATAGCCTTGCTACCTTTAGCGACACTTGCAATCACTGTTCATCATCAACATGAATCAACATAGCAGAGCACAACAACTGTTGCTTCTGCCCCCTCCTGCTCCTTCACCCCATCTCACGCACATAGCCTCCCCCCACTCACAGCAAACCACCCCACCCATTCCCCCTACACCTTTTCTTCCTCACAACCCACCCCCATACACCTTTGTACCACAAAATACACACACTCCACACAGCAACACTGTTGTAGTGGCAGCAGTGTGCTTCTCCACTCACACAGCTAGCATATAACACACACTCATCCAGTGTTATAAAAAGCGCGCCTAGGCTCAAGGCGCGGCTAGGCTCGCACTTAGCGCCTCGCCTAGGCCTAGGCGCAACGCGTTCAAGAAGGCGCGCGCCTAGTGAGCCTAGGCACCTGGGCGCCAGGCGCGCAGCGGTGGTGGAGGCGCAAAGCCAGGCGACCTCTTGTAGCCGTTCGATTTGACTTCGTGGCTTCACGTGGGCCATCGATTTCTCTTTAACATAAAAACCCCCAAATCAGCTGATTCACGAATCGCGACCAAAGCTCTCTCACAGTCTCACACTCTCACCTCGCCAGTCGCCACTCTTCCATCTGTTGCTCCGATCGTCGCATAACCCGTCACTGTCGGTCATCGCATAACCTGTCAACTCCGGTCGTCGCCGTCGCATCTCCCCTCTTCGCCGGCCTTCAGCTGCTCCAGTCGCTAGCGCTGCTTCAAAGTTCAGCCACCGCCATTGCTGGTCCTCTTCGCCAGTTCACCCTGCTGCTCCGCTACCCGCTGGTCAATTGAAGCAGCTGCTCTGCTGGTCAATTGCTGGTCCTCTTCACCATTGCTGGTCTCTCTTGGGTAAGCTTTTGCTCCATGTTCATGTGCTCAATTTATTATGTCTCGTGCTCTGTTCTTTTTCCCCTTCAAGTGTTGGACTGTTGGCGGTTGTTGGCCCATATGGATTTGCTCGGATTGTATGCCAGTTTTAGGTTACTGGGCATGTGTTTCTTTCTGAATTAATTTGACTTTGATTGCTACTGTATTCTGTAATTTATCTCTAGAAGATTGAGATATAAACAGCTATGGATTCCGTGAATATCACGAACTTGGAGTTGGATAAAATGATTGGTCATGTTGGTGACTTTGGAGTTTAGTCTTCTACTGCATGAGCTGTAATTTATTGTTTTTGTGTATTATTATTTTTATTTTTTTATTTATTTTAATATTGCGCCTCTCTTCGAAAAGGCGCGCGCCTGCGCCTTGCACCTAGGCTCCAGGGACCTTTTGCGCCTTAGGTGCGCCTGCACCTTTAACAACACTACACTCATCACATACAACACACGCACACCTCTCATACATACCCCACCCCCCTTTGGCAGCCCCCATAGCTGGCCTTCCCCTCCCTTTCATCCTCCCACACCCATAATACACACACACCACACACACACACACACACACTCACGGCTGGGTACTAACACCCCATGAACACGACATAGTTTTAAATTCAATTGAAGCCCTAATTACATGGAGAGAGAGATTACCCTAGGGCTTGTAGATTTTTCTTCCTCCTTTTCTTTTCTTTCTTCCTTTCTTCTTTCTCTTTTCTTCTTCCTTTCTTCCCCTGTTTCTTCTCTCTGTCGATCTGGGTTTTTTTTTTCCTCTTTTTTTTTTCTTTCTTCCGTTCTTTTCTTTCTTTTTCTTTTCCTCTTTTTAATTACACAAATTCATTTATAATGTTTTCATGTACTTAGTCACCTCCTTTTAAGTAGGAGGTGCCCAATTGTCTTCAAAATTTCCTCCCCCTCATGACACCTCTTCATGCCACTAATCAAAAAATTTTAAAATTGCAATTCAACCCCTTAACTTTTTTATAATTACACTTTGACCCCATAACTTTTATAAAATTGTATTTTGGCCCCAAAGCCCCTCATTTTCATTTCTAATACTTGATTATCGATAGAAATAATGCTATCGATAAAATTTTACGCCCTTAATTGATCTAACTCATAATTAGGGTATTATATCCTCCCTTCTTAAGGTATTACATCATCGCTCCCCCCCTTAAGTAAAATTTCATCCTTGAAATAGGGACAAACCTTATCCTGCAAACCATGGCGGATATTGTTACCGTATTAATGCCTCAGGTTCGCCAGTGGCTTCCTCTACCGTATGATTTCTCCCAAACAACTTTGATCATCGGCATTACTTTGGAACGCAATACATGTTCCTCTTTATCAACCACCTTTATCGGTGCCTCCTAGTACGAGAGATTATCTCGAACTTCAACATGTTCCAACTGGATCCCATGTGTAGGATTGGGAACATACTTTCTTAGCATTGAAACGTCAAATGTTAGGCAATTGGCTCAATTTTGGTGGTAAATCGAGCCTGCAAGCTACCATCTCAATCTTAGACAGGATTTTAAAATGGTCTAATGAACTTTGGACTTATCCTTTCCCACTTTCCGAATCACATAATTCCTTTCCACGGTGACCCTTTTAGTAGTATTACCTACCTCAACCTCTAATGTTCTTCGCCCCTCGTCAGCATAGCTTTTCTGTCGGTTCTACTCAGTATGATTTCTCTCTCCGATAATCGTCACCTTGTCTTCTATTTCTTTGCACTGTTTTCATGCAAAACAATCTTCGTTCCCCCAACATATCCCAACAAATAGGCGTGTGACATGTTCGGCCATACAACACTTCGTTGGAGCCATTTCTGTGCTTAACTGATCATCATTGTTACTGGAAAATTCAGTTAAAGGTAACTGTTCATCCCATGCTCTGCCAAAATAAATAATGCAGACCCTCAACATGTCTTCCAATATCTATATCACATGTTCTGATTGGCCATTCGTCCGAGGGTCAAAGGTCGTACCCATGGTTAACTTCGTGCTTATTTCTTCTTGAAGACTTTTCCAATATCTTGGGGTGAACCTTGCGTCTCTGTCGGACACAATGGCTACTTGCACTCCATAACAACTCACCACCTCTTTAATATAAATTCAGGCAAGTCGTCCAATAGAGTACCCTTCTCGGATAGGAACAAACATGGCCGTCTTAGTCAACCTATCCACTACAACCCAGATAGACGTGCATCGATTAGTTGTTCGTGGTAATCTTGACAAAAAATTCATCATAATGTGTTCTCATTTCTACTCAGGTGCATCGAATGGTTGCAAATGTCTGACAATCTTCTTTTGATCTGCCTTTACCTGTTGGCAGGTCAAATATCGGGATAGAAATCCTGATATATTCCTCTTCATGCTAGGTTACCAAAAATTTTGACGTAACTCACGGTACATTTCCATTTCCCTTGAGTGAATCAGTACTTCGGACTGTGAGTACCTTAATAATTTCTTTTCTCAATTTATCATTGGGCAAAACCTACATCTGACCTTCATATTCCTAATTATCTTCCTTATCAGAATAAAAAATTTCCCTTTTCGTTCCCTTTAAATCTCCGATGAACTTCAAACATCCTTTTGTCTTGACCTTAAGCTTCCTTAAGTTGATCAAAAAGTGTTGGTCGCATACTTCGTTTTCTTCTTAACTCGAACTTTGATTTCGAGCCTGTTCAAATCCTCAATGGTAACTCTTGGCTTAGTAATCATCGCAGTCGGTTTTCCCAAAAGGGCATCTTAGAAACATTGTCAATAACTCTCATGTGCCTCTGATTGAGCTTAGGATGCTACTAATCTCAAATGCCGATGTTCGACATTTACCCATTTGTCACCTTTTCAACTTTTCTCGGAACCCTAATGTTCTTTCACATCAACCCCATAAATTGAGATTTTTCTGTCACAATTCACATTTCTTGAATTTGACATACAACTTAGGCTCTCTTAAGATTTTCCAACACTAACCATTGCACAAGTTCTTCTTTGCTTTTAGTACCATTCATAAGGTTACCAATAAGGTGACGACACAATGATCAAGTGCTCTCAAAAGACTTGATTCATCAAATTCATAAATGCCATATGGGCATTCATTAATCCATATGGTATCACAAAAAATTCATAATGCTTGTCTCTGTTTTTCAAGACAGTCTTTACAACATCCTTTTTTTTTATCCTTAACCGGTGATGACGTGTTCTAAGGTAAACCTCATAAAGAAAACACTTAGCACCCTCTACCCCAACTGATCAATATGTCATCTATATTAGGCAATGAATATTTATTCCTGACCGTCACCTTATTCAACTTCCAATAATCGATACATAGTCTTATAAACCCCATTTTTTTTTGGCTTTCAATGACCATCACCCTCATTTGAGCCACTTTATTACAATGTGCCCTGGTTGTTAACATCTGAAACAACCCCTTTGATTCATCTTGCACATTATCTCAGTGTCTTGCTTTCATATGTAAGACATGCTTCAATTGCCTTAACATAGTCCATACCCTCGTGCCTTAATCCGCACCATCTACATTCTCTATTTCTTCCTCTTTGTTCTGAACTTTGTTCGGACTGTTCTTCATCTGCTATCTTCTTACATTTCCTTCCACTTCTCCAGTTTCAAACCTGGATTCTACCTCTTTTCCGTCCATACTCCCTTCTTTCCTCACATATTTTTTTTATTCCTTGCCTCCATCACTCAGTAGCAATTTCCCATTAGAACCTCCTTACTTGTCTTTTTAAGGATTATTTTCAAAACCTTCTCAATTTTTTTCGCCTCTCAATTTTTCTATCATCACTTGACGAGGCAAAATAAGTTACTATCCTTCTACTTTTCTACATTTTTATCCTTCTACTTTAACACGAGAAACATGTCTCTAACTTACGCTGCAATTTAAGCACAAAATACTTATCATCAACATGTTACCTAAACTTATTCTAAGTAATATAGGCTCGATAGGTCCTCTTATTGTCCTCAACTTGTTTACGCCCATCCTTCTAATCAGTTGTAACCCCCTTTTTGCGAAAATCATCGTCTGATGGCTTCCCCACATCGTGTTACCTCACTACCTTCTCCATCTTTCAAATTCACGTAGTTGTCCACACTGGACCATTTCCCTCCCATGAGATTTTACTCGGGCGGGCATTCTGAAAATTTTGAGATCTACATTCCTTTTTTTCTTTTACCAAGGCTATCGTAGCAGCAGACACCGGTTGTACCAGTAGAGCTCCCACAACTTTTTGTAGAAGTCCTACTAGCTTTTTCTTAAGGTCTTTTTGACCTAATGCAGCTCCCTTATTATCCCTTCCACTTACATCCTCGACATTCATCAAAATCACTTCCATTGAGTGTCCTTCTCGATTAGGAACCTCTCTCGTCTTTCTAAGGAAAGAGTATTTTTTTTTAAAATTATGCACCATAATAACAAGTTTTATGTTCAAACAGCTAATGATTTTCGTCGTTACACGACCTCTTTCTACAATAGTATTTAAACGGTACTTGTTCCTTAATACTATTCTCCTTCTCAATAACAACCATAGGTCCGATCATGAAAACGGACTCCAACCCCGCTCGTACGACCGTTAATCTAGGAAAAGTCATAACGCTCCTTCAACAATTTCAGGCTTTAATGACTCTCACTTAAAATCAATTGTTGCATGTTCTTTGTTAAAGCCCTATGAGGCAGGCAATCACAAACAACCTGTTGTATTTTGCAAACAACCTGTATACTGGCGTACAAAGTCTCCATTAATATCTAATTCGATACTCACTTCTTGTCTTCACATTCAACTTTCAGCTTGTCTATTGTTTAGTTAATACTGTTAGTTAGGGACTCGAACTAACTTGTCCCTTCATCCCCTTTTCCTCCAAAATTTCATCAAAACTCTACTCATTCTCACCCTCGGATCCTCATTCCTCCATTCACAGTTTAAACAATAAAAGTGCTCAACCTCGTCCGTCATCCCTAGAGGTCCTTCTAATTCACTTCCTACTGGACCTTCATCCAGTTCTTTCAATATTAATTCCATCTCATCTACATACTTGTCAGGGCTCTTTTTGTGATTCGACACCTCAAACTTGTCATCATTAAACTACATTTCCAAATCTAAGTCAACCAGCTTTTCTTCCATTTCCTGCATCCATAGCAGGAATGCTGAGGTCATCATATATATGCCTTAACCAACCTCGGCCCACATCCCTCAGCTACCACCATAGTTCAGCAAAATTACTGAAATTCTTCTTCGAATCCTCTCGTCAACAACTTAGGTGTTCCATCAGACACTTCTAAAGTCTACATAATCATTGGCTTAAGGTCTGANACCAACTTACGACACCCGCAACCTTGGTGACATCACCAGGCTGAGTTATCGATCATAATCACAATCGTAATCATGTGTAGAATACATAGCAACTACACCTTCATACATAATTAATAGACGCTCCAAATTGTGCCTTACAATGTTTTTACAAACATACATCATACTGCAGTGGAAGACTTTCAAGTCTTTAAACCACATGTACATTTTCAACGTAATACACGACTGTAGTCGGGTAGCTCCTGTCAACGTATCCCGCAGCTCAATCTTTGTCTTACCATTTCTAGCTTGCCTCACCTCGCTCAACTTAGCACCTAGCTCAAATTTTCTAGCTTGTTTCCTTGCCCCCCTTCCTAGAAGGTTCTCATTGGTCAATCTTATAATCTGTCCAACACAACATAAGGAATGAGCGCATATCGCTTAGTAAAGACAACACGAGCAGTATCATGTACAAGTTATTTGAAGGTCTTGGAGGAATAATAATCATCTCAATGATAATAATGAATCTAGAGTTTACAATAAATTTCAGCATCAACGTAATTTGTCAAACCATATTTTTCTTTCGTTAGACTAAGCGGCTTCAAGACCCAACAGAACAACATTATTGCCACCTCCTCATGGACAAGACTCTGGCTGACTATGCAAGTGAACACTAAATCAAGAATCACAAAAGTAAACATCAATGAAATGCAAAGGTAAAGGTAAACATAAGTGAAATATAAGTCCTTAATATCATTCATATCAAAATAAAATCAAATGCAATGCAATTCAAACACGATAGAGTAGACTCGACTAGACACAACATACTCAACTCGCGCTCCATACATCCTTTTTGGCCAGTGATCATGTTACACAGGCCATCCTCCTCATTTTGATGTCACATTATATGGGATGTTCATCTCAGTCTCAAATAATCAAAAGAGACATTGTCCTCAAGAAGGGAAATTAGAAAGAGTGTTTGTCCCTAATCGCGTTACAGCTAAAACAACAAGGCTTCATCAACTGGGCGGACTAAGGAAAAATTATTCCACCTTATGTCCTCAATAGAAAAATCCAAACACGAGATATCGGGTCAAAAGATCAACTGGTGTTTCATACATAACAACAGGGGTTCAACATAAGCATCATCAATAGGACGGACTCGGGAGAAATTTAATCACAAGTCCTCAACAATGTTCTCAACTAACAGAAATATCGGTAATTAATAATCTCTGACATCTCACAACAACTGCGCAACAATCTCTACATAACTTCATCAATTAACGATAGGGCGGACTCGGGAAAAACATGACCACAAGTCCTCAAAAGCGTTCTTAATTAGAAGAAACGTCGGTTGTCAATAATTGCCGACTTCTCACAACAATCTCTACCATATTATCATCAAGGACAGGGCGGACTTGGGAGAAACTTGACCATAAGTAGTCAACAACGTTCTTAACTAGAAGAAACGTTGGTAATCAATAATTTCTGACATCTCATAACAACCACGCAACAATCCCTACCCAACATCCTCACCAACGTCAGACATGTTTGCTAATCGAACCGAATCATAGCATACTAGAGCACGCATTACCCTTACTAAATTTTATCAACGAGGTGGACTAAGAAAAATTATTCTACCTTAAGTCCTCAATATCATAATTTAAATAAATGAACACCGGTCACAATGACTACTAGTGTTCAATCATAACAAGAGTTTAACATAAACGTCATCAAAATGGCATGTTAATCAAAATAATGAATTACCATATTAGAACCGCACTGTCCTTACCTTATTGGCCAATGACTATTCAAAATAGTCTTATTCAATTGCCTTATTTCTCACAACGTAGCCAAAAATAGTTACATCGTCCATCCTGACATAAAGAGAAAAGGGTAACCTCAAGACACACGTAGATAACCTAGCCGCATTCTATCTCCCACTCTCATCTTATAATTGGCCTTTACCCTCGTTGCTCATCCCCCTAGGCTGTGTATCCTTGAGGGTCACGAGACCAGCCATTCACGAGCACACATGCGGCACTGAACCACGTAATTAAAAAGGACACTGATCTTAATGAAGCCATAGTAAGTAGTCCCGAAGTACGACCTTGCATGCCTCCACCACCTTCTGTAACTCTTTATTATAGAAAAGAAAGCTCCAGTTATAGTCCAAAATCGTCTAGGACAGGCCACTTTTTGGCATGATCAAGCACTGGGATGCTCATACATGGAGTAACAATCCATCCCTTACCATAACCAAAGGTGCCTTTGTAAGCCATAACAAAATGGTTTGGGCTACTCATCACACATAAAACCTGGTTTATGCTGGCATACTACTCTTGTCCATCAGAATAGGCAAACACAATAAGGAAGTGTCCATCAACAACAACACCTTTGTAGTAACAAGAGAACCACCAACAGAGAGATCTATTTCAAACATTATACTCAGAGCATGCAAGGGAACCCCAAAAGTAGCGCTCATCAAAGATAAGGATGGGAGATAGTTCCCTTTCTATGATCAATCACCTTCATCACGGGGCTCTCTATCTCTCTCTTCTTGTCACCATGTCATTACTTGTCTACACCATGTTGCTCCGATGCTCACTCTTGCTGGTCAAAAGCACTCTCGAGGACAGCCTGTCAGGGTTGTACCCCTCAAAACTCTTATACAAGTATCTCTACAGGAATATCTCATATATATAAGTGGACACTAGTCTCATGTCATTAGCAAATTGGTCTAATAATATGTAGTATAGGGTGCTTAAGTTCATCTACCCAAGACTAAATCTCAATCATTTGCTATACGAATAGCCAAGAGGAATAGTCTCTAATCCGAACCATCCTCTATTATGCGCTCAAACACCTATCTACAAGGATGAAATTTTAAAATATTTCAAAGGGCAAGATAAGAGTCACTAACTTGGATAAGAAAATTGCCAAAAATGCCTCCAATTGGTAAGCTTTATTGCTATACTTTAGACCGATATGGAACTCCTTCGGTTCATTCTTCTCCGCCACTTTCTCCGCCTCTCTCTTTATAATAATTCTTCGCCATGCAAGTAGCTCCCTTCTTATTTCTCCTTGTAACTATCAAAATCTCCAATAATGCCTTATGCGTCTTTTACTAAGCATGGATCAGCTTTGTACGAAAGAAGCCTTTCACTCTAAGCATAGGAAGGCAATTAAGTATGGCCACATCAAAGCGGTGTGAGAACTAACTCTCAAACTTAGATAATAACGGTACTTGTCTAATCACTCCACCTAGATAGCAGCTACTCCCATCACCGTCCTTGGGGACCTCTTACCACCGTACATGATAACCCAATGGCAAAACATAAGTAAAAGCATAAGAGAGAATGAGAAGATATCGTTCTTCAGGGTACTCATTTATTGAGAGAACCTACAGCCCTTTTATAGGCTTATATCCAATAGAAATCATGCAAAAACTACCAGCTAAAAGATAGGCTACATGACCATGTTCTGCACAGCACTAAGGCTACATGATCATCTTCTACAAAGCACTAATAAAAACTTCCCAAAGGCTAGGATATATTTGACTTAGTAAAAATAAACATGCAAAAATTATTCAACAATCCCTCCCTTAAACTGTAAACTTTTAAGCTTCAGTTTATATGTGTGTAACTCCTTCTTCAATTAGAATTCTCCAAGGTGCGCATGTTCAACAACCTTCTTAGATTTTGGAAGAGAAGAAATTTGAGAGGTTTAGTGAATATAACAGCCAGTTGAGCTTCACTTTGGCAATACTTCAAATCAATTGTTCCATTAATGCTGAGATCTCTTAGAAAATAATACTTCACATCAATATGTTTGCTTCTATCGTGTAGCATAGGATTCGTGGAGAGTTTGATGGCTGATTCATTGTCTAAAAAAACTATAGTAGCTCATAATTGCTTGAACTATAACTTTTCAAGAATTTGCCTCAGTCAAATAGATTAACAAGCACAAGTTATTGCAGCAACAAATTCAACTTCTCTAGTTGAAAAGGTGATAATTGGAAATTTAGGGGGAATTCAGTGTCTGAGGGTGTAAATTGGTGTGTGAAAGGTAGAAGATGTGTTTGCAAGTGTGTAATGTGCTGCTATTATGCGTGTTAGCAGTGCAATGTGTTTAAGAGTTTTATGTATGTATGTGACAGTGAACAAAAGAAGTTTAAAGCAGGGAATTCGAAGGTGAATTCTGTGTATATGTGTGCGAACAAATTGTGCAAGTGTGTGTGAGTGCAGCAGAGTGACTTTCCGTGTGTGTGTGTGTGTGTGTGTGTGTGTGTGTGTGTGTAGCAGGAGGGGTGCGTGTGTGTGTGGGTGTGTGTTGGTGATTCAAAGTTGCTATGGAGTATAGCAACTCCATTGTATGTGTGAAGATGTATAGAAAGGAAAATCAGTGGGGTAAGCAATGTGTGTATGTGTATGTGTATGTGTGTGTGTGTGTGAGTGAAGGTGTGTATATGTGAGGTGTGGTAGTGCGTGAAGAGTGTATGTGAGTGTGTAGTGTTTAAGGTTGTGTGAGTGTAATGCGGAGTAATTATGGGACTGTAGTAGCAAGAGAACCGCTGGAGTGCGTGTGTAATGTGAAAATAGTGTGTGGTTGATCCATTAGCTTAGGAATAGTGAATGTAATCGTCGCTAAAGGTCATTACTTTTTAAACCTCTTAAATGTTATTTTTAAAAGCAATTTTAACCTTGAGTTCGGCCAAACACAAAAGAGAAACCCCTATTATTTTTAGAAGTATCTACAATGAGGGACTTTATGAGATTTTTCCAAGTTCGAAAACGATGCCAAATAATTTTATTCGCAAAATGGTTATGGCAAACTGTCTCGAAAAAATTCCCCTCAGGATTTTAATGGAGTCCCAATCTTATTTAATTTGAAAAAAATGGGAAAATAAAAAAAAATCAAGAAATGACTTTAAAGTCTCCAAAAGAACGACTAGTTTATTGAAACCGGGAGACGGGTTCGGGGACTAAATTACGTAATGGGAAGGTGTTAGGCACCCGCCGCACCCTTTCGGTTTCAACTTCGTTTCTAATGAAGTTTGACTTTAAAAACACATAACTTGTAAAACATAATAAAACTTACCCTAAGTTTTTTTTATTGGCTTGAACTTGACATTAGAGGTCGAATTGTTTATGTATCCAATCAAACTAACCTGAACCAAAACCGCCGTAGTTTGACTTTGGTCCTACATGGAGTAATCTACATTTCGACCTTAGACTTTAGACAAAGAAAAGGAAAATAAGACTATTTTAATTGTTTTTTAGATGAAATACGATCACAGGGAGGAGAGACGATCTATTTGATCTTCTACTCAAGAAAGCTAGTAAAGATTTCCTCGCGCTGTAGCTTGCCTTGACGACTCGGAGATGTTCTTTGTAGGATCCACAATTCAAAGAGTAAAAAATGTTTTATGAGTGATTTGAATTACTAGACTTCTCGAGAGAGATAATATATCACTTCACAAATAAATGGCACATAAGCTCTAAAGAGAATTAGCTCTTAGAGATTTCAGACCCTTAAAAAATGAAGGCCAAGATCCTTTTTGTAGTGCTTAGGGTCGCAGAATCTGATAAGATTGGCAATGCCAATCTGCAAGGCTGGAGATAAGTCAGAATAAGTGATAAAATCGCATATTAAGAAAAGTCAACTAACCGATTAGTAAGTTGAAAACCGGCCAGTTCACCCCATTCATTAAAAATGATTTTCCTGAATTTTGAGGCATTTTTTGCCCCTATTTTCGGTAATTATCTCTGAAGTCACAAATAGGATGTACCAAATTTGGGACAAGTCATTTCCTAACCAAAAAACAAATTAATTTGATCTCTATATCAAGGATAAATCGTGGCTTATTTCCCCAAGCTATCTAGAAAAACTACATCAGTTAGAATAATCTAGACCTTGGAATGGACTTGACACAAATACATTGGGCTAATACAATTAGACTGGACTGATGGACTAGACTTGGACTTGGACTTGGACTGGACTGGACAAAATTAATAAACTAAATCACATTACTAAGCATAGTCTCAATAATGCATTCTAATGAATTATAAAGCCCACTATTATCACCTTGGGTGTCTACAGAGCCCCTCGGGGATGAAGTTCACTCTCGGGCGAACATCATCGAAAAAAGGAGTAACTCATTTTCATAGTAAAAACATGGAAAAAGACCACGTGACTCAAAGAAAAATTCAAAGCCTCACATAGATATAGGGTCGGACCTATACAGGCTTCCTACGTATCCTCCAAGGAGGAATCAGACCAATATGTTCGATGAAATACATATATTATCCTAAGCCGGAGCCAACAACAACAACGATTGGTCGTCGAACAATATATTACAAAGGAAGATTTTGCCTGTTGCCGGAGCCACCAAATCGATTTTAATGGTTGACAAAAAAAACCCATATCTAGATGTCGGAGCCCTCAAATCAATTTGAAAGGGTCATTTTGACATGTAAAAGAAATAACCAACATGTCTGCTGTCGGAGCCTTGAAATCGATCTGAAAGGGTCGATGAATGATATACCGAAGAAAATTCTTGTCTGTTGTCGGAGCCACCAAATCGATTTGAAAGGGTTGTCTAGACATGTAAAAGAAATAACAAACATGTCTGTTTCTGGAGCCCCCAAATCGACTTGAAAGGGTTGACAGACGATATACCGAAGAAAATTCTTGTCTATTGTCAGAGCCTTCAAATCGATTTGAATAGTCGATAGATAAGATGAAAATAATTTTGACCATTGCTAGAGCCCTTAAATTGATTTGAAAGGGTCGACAGACAAAGTAAAAGTTTGACTAATAGCTGGAGCCAACAATGCTCAAAAGCAGTTGGTCGCTAAGTATGAAAAAATCAATTCACTTGATATGAGGATACTATTACGATTGACAACAAACGCGGAATTTTCATTGGCCTTACACTATACAAGAACCTTTGAACAGAGCAAAAGAGTTGAAAAAAATCTAGGTCATGAACTAACCCAAGGATGGGATGTCAGACACATGCATAGGCAGGCATGCATGCATGCACACAAAAGATGGACAATAACGCCCTTGGACGGAGGAACATGTATGATGCAAAAATCGTAGGCAGGCAAGCACAACAAATTATGTTGATGGTACAGACATATAAGCACACAAATATGTATTCTGTTATAAAAAAAATTATTCTTTTTTTTAATGGAAAAAGAGGTTTGAAAACTGGCCGGTTGGTCAGAACCTATGAGAGACTTGAAAATTTTAAAATTTGGGATTGAAAACTAGCCTATTAGTTAGAAAGTTTTGAAAAATTATGAATTTTTGGCACAAAAACTGGCCTGTTAGTCAGTGACTTTGGGTTTTTTGAAAATCTAAGAATCGGGTCAGTCGAATTGACCAACTTAAATGACAAACAAGTTGTTTTAGCGACCCAGTTTTGTACACGAATTTAGAGTTTTTATCCAACACTTTTAATTCAAATCAACCCTAATTTCTTTCAGATTTCTTCTCTCTAGGATTCTTAGATCATGCATCCTTGACCTAATCACACCCCTAGCCTATAAGTACAATCAATCTTCCTTGAATTCTATCAATCTAGCTGAATTATGGATGAGTACGTTAGAACTCGCAAGGGACATGAAGGAGGACCCAGATTGGGAAAGATTACCCAATTCCTCGGATGATTATTCCTTGCTTACCTCAGAGCAAGGCACACATCTTAGCGATCTCTTTTTCACGGAAGAGGTAGGTTTTGCTTGAATTGTTCCTCCTCACACACACTATTTCACCTTGCCTCACACGCACACCATGCCCGTGCACGGTAAGACCCACGTATTAGGTTTCTCACGCAATTCCCTTATGAACTGGATGGTTCCTCGAGGCTTTCTCTTTGCTTTGTGATTTTTCATCCCCTCCACATGAATATACGATGTAGGGCTCCCCTAATTTTTTTGAGAAAGTGGTGGGCAAGAATCCCCCCCCCCCCTCCCGGCATTAAGGATATAGTAGCCGTCATAGGTTTCTGCCCCTTTTGGATGGCTTGCACACGTCAACCCGAAGCAAAAGATACCTTTTGTGTCTTGACAGGCATTGGTGGGATTCCACCAACACCTTTTGTATGCCGTTGAAGGAGGCCACAGTCACCCTGTTCAACTTTACGAACATCATGGGTGTTCGTTCTCAAGGGAGGCCCCTACCTTGACCCATGATCTCGATAAAGATCAGGGCCTCATGGTCTGTCTGCTCAGCTACGAACCATCCTACGAGAAGGGTGGTTCGATACTCTTGGGTACCATCCGTGCTCACTATGGACATGAACTTGGAGGGGGTGGAGCCCGCGGTGGTTGATCTGTTCATTAGGGGGTATTTGTTGTACACTTGAGGGGAGACCCTGTTTAGCAATGGGGATGACTTCGTCCAGCTTTGGTGCCTTCAGGCTTTGGTAGGAATTCTAACTACGGTACTACCATTCTAGGTTATCTATACCAGTATTTGGGTGTTGTATTTCAGAAGCAATCCCTTAGCTTCATGGTATTTTGTGATGTCTAGGAGGTATGTCTATGTTCTCTGGTTATTGTCTAGTTATTTCATGCATATTCTAGACATATTTCTCACATATGGCCTTGCGATCTCATAGATTTGGGCCTTCAAGGTCCTCGGCTCTCGTGCCCCTCGCCTGGGGGAGGCATATACTGGCGAGACTACATCGGCGATGAGCCGGTGGAACTATAGAGATGAGAGGGATAGGGTCTCGAAGTTTGTGCACCGAGATAGCTTCAACGGGTTGAGAGAGTGCCCGGTAAGGAATTTTCTCCCATACATGCTTATCGAATTCTCTCTCTCTCTCTCTTTCTCTCTCTCTCTTATATTTTAGGAGTCTCTATCTCGGTGGTGGAAGAAAGGGGAGTACTATGCTGAAGAGTCGGCCCGCACCCGGGGCCATGTTTTGTTAGTGGGGCCCTCGCAAAAGGAGTTTTACCTAGACGATAGGGTGCTTCCTCAGCACCATCAGGATGCCTCCTCAGCACCATTAGGATGCCGTTGGTTTTAGGATTCTGACTGCCTCTCTTGAGGAGATGTACCACACGGCTGAGCTGAATAGGGGGCTGAAGTAGAGTCTACTTAGGGGGATTCCGGTGTCTTCCCAACGACGGCCGAATGATCCTCGAACCTATGAGGCATTCATGAGAGAAGATTTGTCACCTTTCTTATCCTCAGAGTGGCTGAAGAAGATACAAAGGGAGAAGGTAGCTCGAGAGAAGAAAGGGAAGGGCAAGAAGGAGGCTGACGTGGCTAAGGGTATCATATTCCCTCCATGGAGGGTACCGGCTACCCTAGAGGGAAGACCGAGGAGCTGGAGCCGATTCCTGGGTCGAAGAAAGACTCTGAGGTGTACGGGCTCAATGAGCTGACTAGGATCCACACGGGTAATCTCTATACTCGAATTTATATTTCCATTATTATTTATTCCTGCTAGATTTTAACTCTGTGTCTTTTCTTGATATAGATCTCAAGTTCACTACTTAGAGATGCCTACAAGATGATCCATAGCCTAAATGGTATGGTGTTCCACTACCGGGATGTGATGTCCGTGTATGGATCTTCGAAGGAGGCTACCGAGGCTCTTACTCCTACACCTTGGTGCCACCTTCGAGAGGTGGATCAAGTGGCTAGCTGAGCTCTGCTGAGCCCCCAGCCCCTACTACTGCTGCCGCTGCCACCCCTAGGGCAACTCCTCTTGTTTTGAAGGGTAAACATGTGAACAGTATGGCTGTGACCCAAAGATAGGGAATAAGACTAAACTGGAGCCAACTCCAAAGGCAAAGAAGTGACCTCCGAGAGCAAGATAAAGGTTCCAGGCCCTCCATCGCGGCCAAAGCAAAAGTCATCCCGACCTGCTAAGGAAGAGGACAATGTAGAGGGTGATGAGGAAGAAACAAACACATAAGAAACCAAAGCAGAGGCTGAGGAGGAGCCTAATAATGAGGCTGAGGGGGAAGCTAATGAGGCCTCGTAGTCCAGCCGAGAGAAGGTGCCCAGGCCCAGGAGGTCCCAGAAGAGGCCTTGAAGATGGATGTTGCCTAGCTCTTAGGTCAGGTCTAGAGTAGACCTATATGTTAGAGCACTTGATTTCAAACATTTAATGAAATGTAACTAAACACTTTTTTTAGTGTGTTTTTTAGTTGACGGCTACTTAGTTGATTCATATGCTAATATATACTCAATCTTTATGCTCACACACATGCACGGAAAGAAGGAGGACTGGGTTAAAATGGAAGAAAATTTTAAGCTAGAGTTTGATGATTGATAGGTACAGGGTTTGGCCTCAAAGTAAGCAAACTCTGTAATATTTCACAGACTCTGAGACCAAAAATATCTTTTGCAGAGAACTGGCTGGTTGGTCAAAGTCTAAATCCAAGTTTAAGGCAAATTTGGGCAGTTGGTCAGAGCTAAAACCAAATTTTCAATCAAAGCCGGCCAGTTAGTCAGAAGAAAATTAAATTTTCTTGGGAAATTGGACTGTTGGTCAGAAAGATGAACTATCAAATGTTCAAATCCAACAGGAAAATCGTCTGGTTAGTAAAAAACCATCCGGTTTTTCCGATTTTTTTTTACTTATAACCCTATACAACTTAGAGCTATCTGACTATATATTCAAGACTCATCCCTTTGGAATGATATTCGACTATTATTCTCTTCCACAACTCCCAATGGCTTTCGAAGATGATCCCATGATCTTCAAGCTCCAATTCCATGCATTAGCAAACTCTTTTAACAAGATTGAATTGATCCACTGAGACAGACGATTCAACCTAAAATATGCGATGAGCTTGAGAAGTATGGTGGTTCGCGAAGATATTCTCAAGACCTTATTGAAGATAAAAAAGGAGTGTGCTTGAACTTTCATTCGGGGTGATGTCTCCCTTGAGAGAATACTTTTCTACCAAGCTGACTGGTCCTGATCAACAGTATGCCCATTATCCGGTGGCTGCCCTGACACTATGCCTGGTATCCAAATATCTCACCTTTTTTGGTCCTGGGGTTGCTAACATGAGGCTGGTTAACATTCTACTTCAAGTGTCCACCAGAGGTAAAACCTTGATCCCATTAGTGGTAGCTGAAACTTTACTTGATATCACCGATGATCATAAAGATCCCAGCATCCCCTTCGGAGGTAGTTTTTTGCTTTTCTACATGTGGTTGCTGGACCATCTGGGCCTGATAGCCAAACCTGCTGTAGTAGGGTATAGCCCCAATGCTTTCCGTTCTCAACTTTTAATCTTTGAAGGTCGTTCGGGCATAGACTTTGGACCGTTTATTCTATGTACGAGAGTCCAAAGATATCCGTTGGTACCGTAAATGGCAAAGAGCACATGGGTCTTTTTTGAGAACAACTGAATATCCATGTGTTTATCTCCTAGGATTGCATTATACATCCTTCTACTTTGCTTGCCGGATCCTGAGGCAGTTTGATTATGAGCAGGTAATCCTAAAAGTCTATAGTGAGTTTATCGAGGAACAATGTCACGACCCGAACCCACGGGCAGGGCCGCGAGCTAGGCACGTGACCGGCCGCAGACCCAAAAGACTCCAACTTAGGGCTCTGCTAGGCCTTACTCACTAAAACCTGTACACAATTCTAAAATCATACATTAACTAACATCATAACATGAATTTCTAAAGATGTCCTTACAACTTTTTCCCAAATCATCTCTACTGAAAACCTCCATAGAGACCGATAGCATTTATTTTAAAGAAACCTCCAAAAATTAAGCGGCGGACAATTCAAATAAATAACTGGCGGTTCTAAAATTTCTCGAGGGCTTAAACAAACGTCCTAATGAGCATCTCCCGCGACTTCATTTTCATTACCCTCATAGCATTGAGGTTCATCTAGGTGTTCACCTGAAAACATTTATAAAAAAGGGTGAGCTTAAGGCCCAGTAAGTACACATACCATATCCCTAAAATAGTTTTGGGATTCATAAAACATGAAATATGCCACGATTTTCTTCAATTTAAAACTGGTAAACATTTTCACAAGAGATACTATACATATATAGACTTTTTGAAAGCAATTCATCCAAGATTCTCAGAAGCAAAGTATGACATCAAGTAGGCTTATTAACAACTATCACAGTTCATCATAACATGGGTATGTTGCGGTCAGCGTACGTTCCCCCCTGACTAGGGCCCACAATCCCTACTCCACCTGGGATGAACATTATTTGGTCAGGGTATGCGCCCCTCTGATTAGGGCACACAATCCCTCCTTCGTCCGGGATACATATTGGTGTGGACGCAATGGCGCACCACGAGAAACAGTACTGTGCGTCAACGTATCGTCTCGTTGACCAGGACCCAACAATCCAACTTTCTCCCGTAGATATGGGGCACAACAACCAAGGCAGAAATACCGTCTCATCCAACATAAGCCAACTTTAAAACACTACTCATAGAAAACATTCCATGGCATTTTTTATGCATTTTCTCATCAAACAATTTACACAAAAGCAGTATCATGTAAAAGGCTTTAAAACTTCTAATTGGAACAATTCATTTATACATATACATAAACAGAAAATAGGGTATACGGAGGAATATGGCAGGAGTACTTACCTCGCTCAAAATCCGCTTCAGGTATTTGCTCAAATGCCGGCCCTAACTCTTGACTATTAAAACCTAAATAACAAATCATACAAATGTCATTCATTAACGCTCGAGCACACCTAAGTATTAGGTATTAGTTTTCTTTTAGATGAGTAATATTTTACCCAACC
Organism: Escallonia rubra; assembly: GCA_033065855.1. Taxonomy (NCBI): domain Eukaryota; kingdom Viridiplantae; phylum Streptophyta; class Magnoliopsida; order Escalloniales; family Escalloniaceae; genus Escallonia; species Escallonia rubra. The sequence goes on along the minus strand of JAVXUO010002752.1, from coordinate 46,069 downwards.
GTCTCCTGACCTATGTATAATTACCTATTTGCCCCCAATGCCTAAAGTACCTTATCCACCTAGATATAACCTAAAAGAGTCATTAGAATTAATTACATATTTGCACTTTGTCTGAATCTATTCAGAAGAGGTCCTTAGAAATAATTTACTAACTATCGTGACAATTAAGCGTTACGTTATATCCGTTCGAGCGCTACACTGCTAAGAACGCTAAAAATAGCAAACGACTTTCAAAACTTTTAAAACTCTGGAATATACATTATCATAGCTATATAAGACTATTATAAAATTATCATAATTTAATAACTTAATTTACTACTTTAAAATACACCGAAATCTCTTGAACGAATAAAATTAGTTAGCATGCTTCCTAAGCTCAGAAAAAATCTAAAATTTTTCCTGTGTGTAAATCTTGCAAAAATAATATAAGTTACTCTTTTAGATTTTAACCAAATAAAGTTCTAGATGTATTTAAAATCTTCGAAAAGGAGCTGTTAATAAATAGTCCCCTTTCACGACATTTGTTTTTTTTTTTTTTAGTTAATTTCTTAGAACAATTGTTCTTCCTCCTCTTAAAGTACTTTCTCTTCTTCACTTCTCACGGCAGTGGGCCATCCACTTCTCTGTCAAATCTTCTTCTTCTTCTTCATCTCCAAGACTCACCCAATTCATGAATACATATATATGTAAGCATGCATTACCCATTAGTTTTCCATCTTCTCTCTCACCAAATCCATATACATGAGCTGAGCTCCCACAATTCCTTCAAAGCAACGCCAGCTTCATCTCTTACCCAGTTGGCCATTCCTTTCTTGTGCACTCCCAGTTCACCCACACATGATTATATCCATCCACAGCTTTCACACTCAAAACTCACATATATAATTTAAACTCATGTCTAAATTTCACGCCTACTGTAACTCCTCACCTAAGCCCATTACAACTCCTCTCTGCCCTCAAAACTCCATACCCTCAAAACTCACATGCATACAAATTATAACTCACCTCCATTAAAGCTACTGCCTCACGGCAGTAGCTTGTCTTCCCATCCAAATTTCACTAGTTCACTTCCTTGCGATTTACACACACATAATACCTCTAGTCCAACATACACATTTTTACATACCTTTGATCTATATAGAAGCACTGTACCTTTTCTTCCTCCACCTTATTCCCACAAAAACCCATTATCTAATCCCTAATCTTTATCACAGCTACTGCCCCACGGCAGTAGCATGATTTCTCCTGCCAAAACCCAAATCTCATAGCCCACTTCTGCCGCCAACACACCCGCAAGCACCGCCCACACTCACTGCCCCACGGCAGTGGGGTTTTCCTTCTCACCCAAGCCACGCCGCTCCCGCCGGCAGTGGTCTCTCTCTTTATCACCCGCCATCCCCATGCCGTATCCATCATCCACGGCACATCGAACCACGTCAGTCCCCATTTCCATCTTGCAACCGGCCGAAACTCAACCTATTATACATATGACACACGCACACTTACACAGATTCGCACATCATCTACTTACATATATAACCCATATATCCACACTTATATTCCCACAACAGTCGTAAACTACGTTAAATATCCCAAGAATAGATGATTTTGGAGGTAAGGCAGAAAGCTTACGGGAAGGTTTCGCCGGAAAAATCTCTGGCCAAGCTTTCTTCCTCTATCCCGGTATCCCTTCTCGCGCAGTCAAGCTCCAGAAGAAACGGAAATTTAGATGCGGCTGCTCTCTCATGCTTATGCACATATATGTGTATAACCCTAAATTGCATAATTACAACAAATCCCCCCCTAACTATATCCGAGTCCTTTAAATTCTATTCGGCACTTTTATGGTTGCAAAAATGTCCATCATAATTATTTATGAAAGATTTCATATTAAAAGAATTTAACGGGTTATTACTTAACCCCGCTACACTAATTCATAACTAAAGCTGCCAATAGAATATCGACGCAAACTATAGGTATAAAATTGTCGCTAAAGGTTTCTAGAAAAATACCAGTTAACGCTAATCCTTGCCAACGACATTAATCAATATCAATAATATCTGTTACCGTTAATTTTTTCTTATGATTCTAAAATTGTCGCTAAAGATCACCATTATAATGCTCCCCAAATTCGTCGCTAAAAACTCAAAAGAACATCACTCTTAGAAACTGTTGCTAAAGTAAGAATGACCGGTTAAGCCTAGGTTCGGGGTATTACAAACAAGACCTTAGTCCTTCCATAATCAAGGTTGTCTTGTGAGGTTAGGGCTCTTCTCCTTATACTCATAGTTCCATTCAAATTAGACCTTTCCTTACCAGTATAGAACAAGTTGCTCCGTTGTTGTCTAATGCCTATATATGTGAGCTTTGGACATGTATTCGGGAAAATGTGTTAGCTTTGGACAACAAATTGAGGGTGGAGTTGAACTATGACTTACCAAGTGCTTGTGAGAGAAAATCTTTGGAGCAAGCCAAGGAGGAAGCTCGTGTTGCTATCAGGTTGGGCCCAGAGGTGTCTAATTCTAAGAAGTCTTTTCAGAGCATAATATAAAGTTTCTATCACCTTCCGGCTGAAGGCGAAGTTTGTGTCACTTGGATTAGGTGGTCTTGGATTTGTTCCTATTTGTTTGAAGAAAAGTTTGATGCTAATGGGATTCCGATACGGTCTTTACATATGGATGAGCCTGGAGACACCCTTCCTTCCTGCTTAAGGAAAAGCCACCAAAGAGGAATCTAACTATCAAAGCTACTCGAAATCAAGAAGCTGACATGGATGCTTATCTCAAAGGTCAGTTGATTGGAAGGGTAATAAAGACAAAGGGAAAGGTGGATCAAGGACCGGCTTTTCACGTGGAAGAATTGGAAGATGTGATTCCGGTGTCTCAGAGGTCGCTTACAAGAAAGATATGGAGACATGGAGGTCAATCATAAATGACGAAGACAGTTCAGCTATGAAGAAGATGAAAATGATTTTAATGGACATCCCATAGGTTGCTAATAGGACTTAGAATTTTCTTGCCTTAACTTTTGCCTCGGCCGCCCTTTGCAGTGTTTTCATCCTTGCGGGACTTTTTCTCTTTTTTTCTCCTAACATTTTTCATTTTTCTCCTTTTCTCTAACTTTTTCCTAGGCTTTACAGGGTTTTCGCCCTAGCGGACATTTTTATTTTCCTCAAGAACGTAGCCAGTGCTTTAGCTAGTGGAATAAGAATTTTATTTTAAGATTTTGATCGCACTCAAGGTAACTTTAAGGGCTGCCTACATACCTCCATCTATGTGTTACATCAATTTGCGTGTGCTGAAATGTTTTCTTATGGAGGATCATGTCATTCGTAGTTCAATGACAAAACTTCGCTCAAGCATAATATTTCTTTAGTCGATCTAGATTTACTAACTGTGACATTTCAATTCCATCTAAATTGACTAACAATGATGCACCCTCAATCAGGATTTGCTTGATCATATAGAGACCTGACCAGTGGGTTCAAACTTTCTTCCCGGCTTCCAAATTTGTTCAATGTTCTCCTTTAACACCAGATCTCCTTCTATTAACCCGCGCCCTTCATTCGCTTGTTAAAGGCTCAGGCAATCCACTTCTGGTAACCATGAATGTGATATAGCGCCTTCAACCTTTTCTCATCTGCTAGCGCCAATTCCTTAAATCTATGTCTCACCCAATCTTCCTCGGCCATCACACTAAGAGAGCTGACTTCCAATTCTACTAGGAGTAAGACCTCCATGCCGTATACTAACGAATATGGGGTAGCCCCGGCTAATGTCCTCACTGATGTCCTTTAGCCCTAGAGAGCGTAAGGGAGCTTATCCGGGCAACTCTTATAAGAATCCGTCATTTTACTCAGCATGCTTTTGATGTTTTTGTTGGCGGCCTTAATAAACCCAAAGGGTTGTCGACGATACGGTGACGAGCGATGTTGGATAATACCATACTCCTCAGCTAGGTCTGTGACTTCTCCTTCAAAATGTAGCCCGTTGTTTAGAATCAACTCCCGGGGCTTTCCATATCGGCAAATAATGTTGTTTCGGATAAACTGAACAACCTTTCTGGTATTAAGCACAGCATACGAAGTGGCTTCCACCCAGTTTGTGAAGTAATCTATGGCCACCAGTATGAATTCGTGTCCGTTAGACGCCTTAGGACTGATCTTCCCTATCACATCTATTCCCCAAACTGAGAACAGCCAAGGGAAGGTCATGTTATATAACTCTTGGGAAGGTAGGTGTTGCAAGTTGGCATACACATGACCTTTGTGACACCTCTTCACATACACGACAAAGTCTTGCTCCATAGTACTCCAATAGTATCCATGAAGGAGGACTTTCTTAGCTAGCATCCACCCATTCATGTGTGGTCCACATTCTCCGGCATGTACATCTTCCATAATTTGACTACTTTCTCTCTCGGTTACATACAAGAGGTGCTTTCCATTGTAATGTCTCTTATACAGTCTCTAGTCACATATGATAAACTGTGCTTGCCATCTTCTCAAAGCTACTCGTTTTTTCACATAATACCCTTTCGGATATTTTTTCGTCTCGGATAAGATTCTGTATATCGATGTACCAAGGCTCTACCACTCCATCTTCTTTAGCGGGTGCTATCACGAAACAATAGGCTGATCTATTCCTCTTCAGTATCACAAATGGTTCTATATCATGTCCTTCGGGCATATCAACCATCGACGGAAGGGATGCTAGGGCATCGACAAAGTTATTCTTAACTCGGGGTAGGTAATGGAATTCCACGTCTTCAAACCGATCCACAATATCTCCAAATGGGCATGATATGCTTGTAGACGTTCATCTCTAATTCTCCACATACCCTCAATTTATTATATGATCAATGTTGAATCTTCATACACTATAATCTCCAGAACTCCTAAGTTTAAGGCCATCTCTAATCCGATGATACAAACTTCATATTCAACATTGTTGTTAATACCGTCAAAAGTCAACTTGATGACTTTGGGTGAACGGGCTCCGTCTGGTGAGATCAGCAATATCACTACTCCAAAACCCCTATTGTTTGTTACTCCGTCAAAGTACAACTCCCACCTCATTTCTGATTCAACAATGCATACTCTTTTGTCTAGGAACCTCGCCTCCTCTCGACTGGTATCTTTCGTCGGCTAATTGGCTAATAAGTCGGACACCTCATTTCCTTTGATCGACTCCTATGTGACTTAAGTGATATAAAATTTGAACAACAATAAAAGCCACTTGGTTGTGTCGTTAGATAGGAAATGCTTCTCAAACCAGTACTTCATGTTGTCTATTTTGACCAACAATCTGATGGGATACGTTGACACAGAATGTCACAATCTTTGCATTACCCAAACCACCGATACACATGCTTTCTTTAAGGCTGAATAATTTGCCTCCCCTTGGGTTAACTTCTTACTCACATAGTATATAGCCCTTTCAAGCAATGAATTGTCCAAATACTGGGCTAGCATGGCTCCAGCTGTAGTACTGGTCACAGTTAGGTATAACAGCAAAGGGTTACCGGGTATTGGCGGGCTTAGGACTTGGGAATTTTTAAGGTATTGCTTGATTTTGTCGAAGGCTTCTTGGCACAAGGGGTTCCACTCTTTGCTCAAATCATTCTTTAATTGTTTGAACACAGGCTCAGAGATAATGGTTAGCTGGGACATAAACCAGCTAATTTATTGCATTCTACCCAAGAATCATCATATCTCTTTCTCCATCTTGGTTGGGAGCATCTCGATTGTGGTTTTGATTTTGGCTGGGTCTACCTCTATCCCATATTTCCTCACCATAAAACCTAGTAACTTATCGACTGTCATGTCAAACACATACTTCTCTGGGTTTAACCTAACGTTGTACTGCCTCAACCTCTCAAAATACTTTCTTTTCCCTCTTCCTAGACTTGATGATCATGTCATCAACGTACACTTCCACCTCCTTATGGATCATATCATGGAACATGGTGGTAGCGGCATGCTGGTAGGTAGCCCCAGCATTCTTCAAGCTGAAAGGCATCACTATGTAGCAAAAGGTACCCCAAGGGGTTGTGAAGGCTGCCTTTTCTTGATCCTCAAGAGCCATCTTTATGTAGTTGTACCCCGCAAAATAATCTACGAAGGATACCAACTCATGCTCCGATGTGTTGTCTGCGATCAGGTCGATGATGGGTAAAGGGAAATCATCTTTGGGAGAAGCTTGGTTTAGGTCTCGGTAGTCAACATACATCTTGACTTGACCGGAAGGTTTATGAATGTTACGATGTTGGCTAGCTAAATATGGAGTAACTTCATCACTTCCTCCTTAACTTTGAGGGACCACTCTGGTCGCAACTTATAGAGTTTCTGCTTGACAAGTTTGGCTTCAGGTAGGATAGGTAGGTGGTGCTCCATGATCAATAGGTCTGTACTGGGTATGTCACTATATGACCGAGCAAATACATTGATAAGTTTCCTAAGGAATTCAGTGATCTCTTCTCTTTCTTTTTCATCAAGACTAGCCCCTATTTTGGTTTCTTTTACATTTTCAGGGGAGCCTATATTGATTTTGGTTGCTTCCTTAGCCACTGGCTTGACACGACTAGATTCCTGATTTTCAATTTCTTTTATCATTTCTTTTAAATATTTTTTTCTATTCCGGTTCCATTAGGTGTGACTATTCATCATTAACCGAGTTGATTAATTCATCATAACCTATATCAGCAAGTAATGGGTAATCAAAATCAAGATTCGTATTATCAATCAGGTAGTCTAGAAAACATCGTAGGTAAGTAAATTTAGACTGGCTAATGTGATATAAGCATCCAAGTCTTCCGATTCTGAATTATCTTTGGCAGCAGGACTTCCTTTGGTAACCTCTCCCACAGTCAGCGGTCCATATTCAATCATCCAATTCTACATGTCGCCCCGTGCTGGAATGATTAAACATGCTAAGTTTATGATATGGTCGTCCATTTCATAGATAAACACTGAGATAAGCATATCAGTGAAGCAGGTTGTCATTACTTCTAACTCCATCAAATCCATCCAATCTGAGACTCCTTTGGTATGCCGCTTGGTTTGCACTATCAGTTCTTCCTCTTCGACCCACTCGTAGCCATAGAATATCTCCCATCCTTTGATTTGCTTCCCGGTCTCAGCACTGTAAACTGGATCTGAAAATCCATAAAAGGGCCTATTCTCTCATTCTTTAATGAAGCGTCCGTTGATAGTAGGGATCTTGGTTATGCTTATGCCCTTCTTTCTTTCCTTGTCCTTCTTGGCCTGGGCGAGCTTCCGGATAACTTCATTCTTCTCTTTTTCTAGTTGGCTTATAGCCTAAGGGTGAACTGGTCTTTCTTGTTTTCCATATTTGGGAAGCTGGAAATTCATTGACAGTTTTGGCTTAAGCCTTTTCTGGGAAAGTCGTAGAATTTCCTCAATATGGGGAGCATTGTCCTACTGCTGTAGGGTCAAAGGTGATGAAGTTTTCACTGTGACAAACTTGATCATACTCAAGACACAGAACCAGGTGATCCATCCTGAATCCACTAAGCAGAATATCTAAAGAATCACGCGGCACTCGAACACTGTCCTCATTGACTTGTCCAATCTGAGGCAACTGTGAATCCCCAATTATGGTGAAAACAACATTATTCAACACAAACTTGACCTTCTGGTGCAGTGTAAAAGGGAGTGCACCCACAAAGTGTATCCAAGGTCTTCCCAACAAAGATTGAAGGCGGCGGGTATGTCCATCATCTGAAACTCAACCTCAAAGGTAGCAGTACCCATAGTCATTGAGACACAGTATTGAGAGCTTCACTGCACCAATCACTTCCCTCCAGGTGTTATCGTAGGCTCGAACGAATTGGTTGGAAGGGGTGAACACTGATGGGTTGATGCTGAGGGCTTTGGACATTGCGTAGGGACAAATATTTAGAACATAACCATTGTCAATGAGGATTAGTGGAACCATCTTATCAAGTGCTCGCATAGTAATATGGAGTGGGTCACTGTGGCTTGGTCCTGATTTGGGCAAATCTGACTCGAAAAAGGTGAGGACGTTTTTATAATGTATAGCCCCTAGCACTTGGGATAGGTCTTCAGGTTGGGTCTGAATTGGTATTTGGGCTCTATTGAAAAGTTTGATGAGGGCTTGGCAGTGAGAGTATGAGGTGGATAACAATCCCCATATGCAAATGTTGGATTGGGTTTTCTTCAACAGTTTAAGGACTTCATCATCTGGAGGGTCTTGAGAACACAATGGGTCAGATGTGGCTAGCTGAGGTGGGGTCTGGTACACTCGGGCTGGTCGAGTTAGGTGGGATACCTCGACACTAGGTCGAAATATAAATCCGATCTCTCCATCATATTCTTCCTCAATACTGAAGGCCTTTCCTTCCATCAATTCTTCCAAAGTAATTACATCGCAAAACTGTAGCATAAAATCATATGTTGGCACTGACTTCCACACTGTCTAGCTGGCTGGAACAATAAAAATGGTCGGATCCATAACTTGTTGGCTGCTATCAATGCTTTTAACCCTATGAGGCAGTAAGGGTTCTCTTCGGACATTCGGTTTAATCGGAGGGGAAACTTTGCCTTTGTCGATGCGGTTTTTTATGGCGTGTCGGAGGGTGATGCATATATCTTTGGAGTGATAATTTCCTTGGTGATAGTCACAAAATGCTTATGCATCATATCCATTGGGTATCACCGCTGGCATGGGGGTGTGCGATAGCTTAGACATCATTCCTCTCATCGACAACTGTTCAGAGACTTTGAGGAGTGGTGCATTCCATGGTATAAATTTTCTCATAGGCTCCATAGTGGATTCCCATGTCACTGCCTGAGGTGCTTGTACGATGTTGACATTGTTGGCTATTGCTGGTTTAGGCTGGACATTAGAACTTCTTGAGTTAGCTCGGTATACCCTGATGGCTTTGACTCGCGATAGATGATTCCCTTGTTGATGGCATTTTCTATCTGTATGAAAGATCCCATGAGAACCTTGAACAACGTGTGGTAGTGGCCAAAGATATAATCGCGATAGGCTGGAAGCAAGTTGCTCCTAATGATGTTCACTTGCTCTTCCTTGGTTGGACGATTCACAGTTTGAGCTACCTTATTCCTCCACCTCATGATGAAAGCTAAAACAGACTCTCTCGGCTCTTGCTTCGTGGTTTCCAAATCTCCACGGGTGATATCGAGGTCGGCATTGTATTGATACTATTTTACAAACTCTCTCACACATTCTTCCCAAGTGCGGACTTGGCTTCATTCAAAGTAAGGAACCATCGATAGGCGGCTCCGGTGAGAGTGCGGTGGAATAACTATATCAATTTATTTTGATTCACCACATATGGGGTTAAAACTCGCATGTAAATCTTCACATGAATTTTGGGATCTGTGGCCCCGTTAAACTTATCCATAACCGGCATTTTGAACTTAAGGGATAGTCTATCCTCAGGGTTCATGGTTAGAGCACTGATGTCTAGAGGGTCATCGACTCTCTTCATCCTAGCAATCAGAGACTCGAGTGCGGCTAACTTGTCCTTCCATTCTGGTATGGCAGGAGGTTTTATTTTTCTTCCTTGGACTCATAAATCCAATCAAACTCCGGACCTTTCTTCTTGTCATCCATTTTTCCCTCTTCTTCCGGTTCTCTCTTACCTCTCCTCTTGAGGTTATCCAATTCCTCGGCGGTTCAAGATTATTACTCGGTTAGGGCAGTGAAACAATTATGAAAATACTTATGAAGTTCACTGATAATATGGACCAAATCGGAGATCTGTGGAATTTTTTTGGCCTTTGGAGTTTGTGAGAGCTTTCTGGATGAGTCTCGATACAAACCACGCTTAGCCTTAACTGTAAATTACAGTTTGTTAAAAATTTAACTATACATTCCACAGAATATCGAGCTAGCTGGCTCACACCATAATAAGGGTGAAAGAAATATTTCTGGTTTTTGGGGCGTTTTTTTAGGTTTTTGGAAAAAGGACTGACTAACCGTCTGGTTATCAAGCAGAAAACCAATCGGTTGGTCAATAAGGCTAGGGTAATTTTCTGAAGATTTTTCCTGGTAATTTTCAGGAGGATGAGGTTTCGTACTTACCGTCCGGTCATCTTGATAGATAACTAGTCAGTTGGTTAGTGGGCTTAGGTATTTTTCTGAATAATTTTTGGAAATTTTCTAGAGGATAAGGTTTCTGACTAACTGTCCGGTCATTCGAGAGGATAACCGGCTAGTTGGTCAGTGGGTTGGATCAGGGTATGAACTAGCTAGTTTCGAATTTTTTAAAATAATGTACATACTGACTACCGTCCGGTTAAGAACGCGGATAACCAAAAGTTTAGTCAAAGTCCCCCCCCCCCCTTTCAAAATTACCAGTTTAGCTCATAGAGTGTTGGTGGTTTCCCAGCCAACATGTCATAAGCCAAAACAGGTATTGTCACCAAAGGGCAGAACACTGAGTGGTCCAGGTATGAGTTTTTTCTTTACAACACCGGTGTAAAGGTCATTCTTATCGGCTCGACTGTACTATTTACCTCCCGCCCGTAACAAGGAAGTTAATAATGGACGATCACCAGTACATACACAAGTTGTTTAATATACCAAGAAACCAGAATGAATCTTTAGTACAAGGCAATCGAGTTTAGAGCTCAATCGAGAGATCGCCTTGAGCCCATGAGGACCAAGGGCTTTAATTGTCACTCTCGAATAGGTGGGTCGGGGTGACACGTGCCCGTGTGTAGGTATGGAAATAAAAGAGCAAATTCCACAGTTATACATATTGTACATGCCATAAAATACAAAAAAAAATACAACAAGGCCAAAAATCAAGAAAAACTTTTCAAGTCTACTCCTGTTAGTGTTTTTTTAATCCCCAGCGGAGTCGCCACTATAAAGAACCCCCTCTGAAAAAATCCCCTCAGGATTTTAATGGAGTCTCCATCTTATTTAATTTGGAAAAAAGGGAAAATAAGAACCAAGAAATGATATAAAGTGTCGAAAAGAACAACTAGTCTATTGAAATCAAGAGAGGGGTTCAGGGACTAAGTTACGTAACGGGAAGGTGTTAGGCACCCGCCGCGCCTTTTCGGTGTCTACTTCGTTTTTAATGATTTTTGGCCTTAAGAACACATAGCATGTAAGACATGATAAAAGTTACCCTAAGTTGATTTTATTTTTATTGGCTTAAACACGACATCTGATCGGACTAATCGGAATCAAAACTGTCGTATTCGACTTTGGTCCTATGGGGAGTAATCTACATTTCAATCTTAGACTTTAAACAAAGAAAAGGTAAAAAGACTCTTTTTTGTTGTTTTTGAAATGAAATGCGATCACAGGGAGGCAAGACAGTCTATATGATTTTCTACCCCAGAAAAGCTAGTAAAGTTTACCTCGCGATATAACCTGCCTTGACGACTCGGAGATGTTCTCCGTGGGATCCACGATGCAAAGATAAAAAATACGTTTTATGAGTGATTTGAATGGCTAAGACTCTTGAGAGAGATTGTATGTCACTTCTCAAAGAAATGGCACAAAAGCTCTAAAGAGAATAAACTCTTAGAGATTTTAGAACCGTAAAAATGAAGGCCAAGAACCCTTTTTATATTGCTCAGGGTCGTAGAATCTAATAAGATTGTCAATCTGCATGGCTGAAAATAAGTCAGAATAAATGATAAAATCATAGATTAACAAAAGTCAACTAACCGGCAGGTTAGCCGAAAATCGGCTGGTTCATCCCATTAATTAAAATGATTGTCCTGAATTTTGAGGCATTATCTGTTCCCATTTTCTGTAATTATCTCTGAAATCACAAAGAGGATTTACTAGATTCGGGATAAGTCATTTCCTAAACAAAAAATAAATTGATTTGATCCCTACGTCTAGGATAAATCATGGATTATTTGCTCAATCCATCTAGACAAACTACGTTAATTAGAATAATCTATACCCTGGAGCGGACTGGACTAATGCAGTTGGACTAGACTGATGGACTAGACTTGGACTTGGACTTGTCATGCGACTGGACTGGATTAAATTAATTAACTAAATAATACTCACTCCGTCCCTAAAAGAGTGATTCATTTGACTTTGCATGTATATTAAGAATTTAAGTTATATATTATGTATCTTTTCCATTTTACCCTTTAGAGAGAGGGGGAAGAGAGTGGGCCATGAGAGAAAAAATTGGTTGGTAGAATGTTAAATGTGGAGAGAGAAATAGAATAAAAAAGTGTAAAGTGGTGGGCCAGGAGAGAGAAAATGAGTTGGTAGAGAATTAAATGTGGTGAGAGAAATAGAATAAAAAAGTATAAAAAAGGTAAATATGTAAAAATACTTACAAAATCTTTCATAATTTGGAAGTGATCAATTTTTTTGGGACGTCCCAAAAAGGAAATATGATCAGTTTTTTTGGGACGGAGGGAGTATTACAAAGCCTAGACTCAATCATGCACTCTAATTAATAATAAATACCACTATTTATTTAATAAAATTGCCTACACAAATAGGGTGTTTATAATGGGGTTCTCAAATTACTAAATATATCAAATCAAGCTATTTTTGTCTAAAACTTTTATGGAGAACCTTATGTCATTGAGACACTTCAGTGTTTAAAATTTCATGGCATTTTGATGCCGATTGCTATTTTCAACAAAATTAGCCTCTTAGTGCTCGATTTGGATATCCGGATAGGGATTTTGAGCAAAAATTTTCCGAAGGGATTTTTAATCTAACAATCGATTTAGATTGCTTAAAAAATTATGTTTTGAGTTATTTTTTGGTGTTTGTTGGTTCATGAGTCATTAGGGGGAGTTTTGGTAATTTTAGTTATGCCTAGGGGTGTTTTGATAATTTTCCACACCTAGTGGCAAATTAGTGAAAACTCATAATTAAGTAGTAGAGATCATAGGAAGTGATAAATTTATATGTAAATAGGTTCCGAAAAGATAATGTTTTCGTTAATGCATTTGTAAGGGCTAGGGCACATCCGGTTAAATGGACTAGCCATAACACAAAGTTGTAATCAAACAAGTGGGAAAGGGTAAGGTAGAGTGTGCATATGTATTTTAAGGTTATATAACAAGTAATATTTTGTTTGAATAGGTAATTTCACTTGTTCAAAACCTTAAGCGAGGAATCCTTTGGCTAAAAGCTAAACAAGTAAGGATAGTGCGGTTCCAATATGCTATTCATTGTTTCGTATAGCATGCCATGTTGATGATGTTTACATTGAAATCCTATTGTAATGTTTGAATACTGGTTGATCGTATGATGCGGTACTTCTTATTTGAGTTATACTGTTGAGGATTTAAGGTATAATAATTTCCCTTAGTCCGCTCCGTTGATGAAGTTGGGATAGGTTGTTGAGGACTTATAGCTAAATTACTCGATAAGTCTGCTTTTCTCTAATGAAAATTGTCTCCTTTTAAGTCATGTGAAACTGAGATGAACACCCCGTTAAACGGAGCATCAAAAAGAGGATTGCTGGTAGAAATTGTGTCATTTGTAAGAGGAGAAAAAGACGTCAAAGTTTGTCGTGTCTTGTCGAGTCAAGTCAACATTACTATTGATTTTCAGTGATATTGTTGAATTTACTATTTATGTTCTAATAAGTACCTTTTGTATTATTATTTTCCTGCATCGCATATGCATTTTGTGTCTGTTATATCCCTATTCAAGTGGCAAAAATGATGTTCTACTGGGGTTGAAGACTCTCAGTTTGAACAAAGGTAATATATCAAGATGATTGCAGACACTGTTCTTTGACCTTCTATATTTTTTTATCATCACTGAGAATTCGTAATCGATTCTTCGATATTCCCTTATGTGTTGTGCGTTATACTCCACTTACTGGGCGATTTGTGCTTATTCCTTATATGTTGTGTTTTAGGTACTAGGTCTGAACGGGGTGAACCCTCTAGTAAAGGTAAAGAGACGTTGTAGTGAGATATAGTGAGGGAAGTGTCTTCATGATGGTACGAGTTCTAGTTTAAATACTAGGTTATATTAAGTTTTACGTATTTCCACCTTTAGTATGTTGTGTACTCTTAAGGAATTTTTGTAAAAACGCATTTTGTGGTGTCCCTTTGTGATCTAAATGTTGTAGTAGCTTTGTATTGTAACCGAGGTTATGAAGTTGATAAGATAGACATCTCAGCTCCGATGATGTCACTTGGGTTGAGGGTGTCACAAGTGGTCTCAGAGCTTAGATTATATGATTATGTAGATTATTGAGGTGTCTAAAAGAGTGCTAAAGTTCCAACGAGAGAATTAGGAGGAAGAATGTAATGGTGTAAATTAGATGTATAAGCCTGGACTAACCAAGGCATAACTGTTTTATAAGAATTGCAACTCTGTTAGTAATGCAGGAAATGACGGGGCACCAGTGAACGTGAGAGGGTGGTTCGAAGATAACATGTTGGATATGCTAGACCCAGATGAGTTTGAGGAGGACATGGTGGATTTGGACGAGGAGCCAGTGATAATAGACTTACAAGGCTCTAAAATGGAGGAGATGGAGGTTGAACACCTTTATCATGTCGACCTCCAGGTGAGGGAGGAAGGACCGAGTGAGAGGTCTGGAAAAAAAGTTATGAATTATTGGAGGCGGAAGTATATAAAAGTCTCTGGCGAAAGGGATGAACTAATAAATCAGTTAGAATCTCTTAATAATAAGAGCAATAGAGTAATGGAGAAAATGGAGACAAAGTGTGTCAAAGAAAAGAAACATGTGTATAGAATGATGGAAGACACAATGGATGCCAGCATGTGGGTCATCTAGAAAATACAATCGGTAGTCTGCAATTGCCCTCCCGGTAAGGCCATTCTAGTGAGAGGCGGCAGATGCTTCTAAACGAGGATTATTGGAGTGCGAAGTTATTTAAGGAACGATATGGTTTCGATAAGGTTAAAAAGTTGTATGTTTGGAAGTAAATCTATTGTTGTAAATATGCAATAATTATGACCTAAAATATATCATATTCTAATGTTGTTACTTTATCAGACTGTGTTGGTTTTATGTGAGCATAAGACTTCATTATTTTATTTTCAGAATGGTTCGTAATCTGCAAAATTGTGCGGTCTCTACACTTGAAAGATAAGAGAAAGACCTCCATCAAGAAGCACCCCACACTGACGTGTCTTTGGCCTACACCGAAGATGCAAATGTAGGGAACAAGATCAATAGGGCCAAAATTAATAGAGAAGACTTAAGAAGAGAACTTGTAAAGCTCTTATGGGAAGTTGTAGCAACACCAGCAGCACAACCGGCAGTTGCTACTACAACGATAACAATTATGGAGAAGAAAGAGTGTAAGTTTCAAGACATCGAAGATGCTCGTACTAGCGAGTTTCATGGAGGAAGTGATACTATTAGGAAAGTCACTTGGATAAAGGAAATGGAGAAGGCATTTGAAATATCAAGGTGTGGGAAGCATAAAAAAGTGGTGTTTTTTATGCATATGCTGAGAGGGGCGGCAAGTTATTGGTGGGATGTACAAAGGCAGGTGGAGGAAAGGAGGAGAACTAATCGGGCTTATGTCAAGTGGAGTCGATTTAAACAGCTATTTCACGAGAAGTATTTTCTTTATGTGTACATATGAAGTTACAAACTAACTTTCTTGGATTAAAGCAAAAGGACAAAATTGTGGAGGAGTACATCCGAGATTTTGGTTAATTTGCATGCTTTGCTCCTCATCTGGTAACAACGGAGGACTGGAAGGCTAGCCAATTTGAGGAGGGTTTAAGACAACCCTTAAGGAGAATAATGAACATTTGTAGAGTCAGTGGAGAAGGCACTGCTAGTGGAAGCCAAAAGCCAGGAGGTGTGGGAGGAGAGAAGGGAACATGGGGAAAAGAGGAGCAGAAATCAAGACAAGAGTAAGGACAACGGGAAAAAATTTAAAAGGAGGGCTCATGAGGGAAAATCCAGACAAGGTTCGGAACAAAGGGGAGAATACAAGAATTTCGTTGGTGTGGAGTAAGATATGAGAGCACAAACTGTGTAAAAGTAACAAAAGCTTGTTTTAAGTGTGGCAAGCAAGGCCACCGAGCGAGCGAAAGCAGGCTAAATCAATGAGTTTGTTACGAATGCCAACAACCGAGATATAACACAAAGGAGTGTCCCCAGGAACGTGTAATATCCTTGATTAAAAATTTTGAATTAGAAATATTATTGTTTAATTAAAAAAACATTGCATGATTTTGTGGCTGCCAAAGACGGCCACATACATAAGGGAATGATACCTCAAATTCTCAAGAGGTGGAATGTGTGCATGTGAAGTTAAGTGGAGAATGAGCTGGACTTGAAGGGGTATTTAAGAGCAGCTATTTGAGGGAGAATTGCGGGAAATCCATAGAAAATTTCGGGAAGTTTTTAACTGAGAAGTTATAGAGGGAAGGGAGAGGAAGAAAATTAAAGAAACAAAGGGCAATTAGGTGAAGAATTAAAGAAGTTATCGACCATCAAAGTCAGGCAAAAATCAGCCTTCAGTGTATGGAGCAGCTGTTTGAGGGGGGAAATTGAAGAAAATCCAGGCATAATTTTGTGAAAAACAGAACTGAGAAGTTATAGAAGAAAGAGAAAGGAAGAAATTTCAAGAAACAAAAGGTGTTTTTATGGATAATCGAAGAAGTTATGGATCTTCAAAGTAAGGTTAAAACCAGCATTTATTTTTCTTGGTGTTTTGGTGTGTTTAAGGTAAATCATGGCTGAATTGGATTAAATTGTTATTTGATTTCGTGTTAAATGAAGTTGTGGTATTAAATAAGTGGGAAATAAGTGAAATTAAAGTAGATTAAGGGGGCATGAAATGGAATTATAGGTTGAATTATATGTGTGTGCATAATATGCATGTGTGTGTGAGGAGAAAACAAAGGTGGAAGTGAGTGCGGTGTGCTATGGCAGTGTGTAAGTGTTGTACGTGTGCGTGCGTGTGTGTGTGTGTGTGGGTGTGGGTGTGTGGGTGTGTGTGCCATGAGTATGTTTGTGAGGTAAATTAAAGTGTGTTAATGTGAGATGTGAACTGCTTGAAGAGTAAGAGTGAAAAATGTATGAAAATTAAGGTGGTGAAAATGTGTTGAGAAGGAGATCTGGGAGTGCAGAACCAACAAAAACACAGGTATGTAGGTGGGGTGAAAAAGTGTGTATTTTGATCCATTAGAAGGTGAATAGTGACTGTTATTATCACTAAAAGTCTTGTTCTTTTATTATTTTTCAACTTTATTTTTGACACACAGTTTTAAGCTAGAATTTGGCCAAACACAAAAGAAAAACCCCAGTTTTTTTAAAAGGATCTAAAATCTGTAAATTTTTGGGATTTTTCTGAGTTTGCTTTTGCTAAGCAAGTTAAATATTTTTATCCTTGAAATAGGGTTTCAAATTTTAAAAATATTTTATTCTGAAAATTTTATGGGGATCTTATGCAGCTGAACACTTCAGTGTCTAAAATCGCATAGTATTTTGATGCTGATTGTTATTTTTAACAAAATTACAACTGTACAATCAGCTCAGTTCCGGTGACGTTACTTCGGCTGGGGATGTCACAAAAAGGCAATGGCCATAGAAGGAAAGCCGTGAGCAGTAGGTCGTGCAAACACTATGGATTTAAAAGAAGCCATAAGATCCGAAAATGTGGTGACATGTACTTTTCATGTCTACTCTCATAAGCTTGTCTTGTTTGACTCGGGTGCTACCCACTCTTTTCTTTTGTTAGCATTCGCTAATAAACTGAAGAAACCCTGTCAGACACTTGATGCCATACTCACTGTGAATATACCAAGTGGCACTTCCCTTCTCTCCGCTAAGATATATAAGGAATGTCTGATTCAAGTCTCTGATCAAACCTTTTACACTAATATCTCATACCCTTAGATCTAGGGGACTTCGATGTAATCCTCAACATGGATTGGTTAGCTGCACATCACGCTAATGTAAATTGTCGCCGTAATTTGATAAGATTGTTAATTCCCAATAGGCCCGAAATTATTATACAAGGGCATAAGGCCGTAAAACCTCATTATCTAATATCTACTCTACGAGCCCGTCGCTGTCTTTGTAGTGGGTGTCGAGTCTACCTCGCACATGCATACGATGTTCGTGTTAATGAACCTCAATTGGAGCAGATATTAGTGGTTAAAAAATTTCCGAATGTTCTTTCTGAAGACCTTCCAGGACTACCACCGGACCGGAAAGTGGTGTTTAGTATTGATTTAGTTCCCAGAACTGGTCCTATATCCAAGACCTTCAATAGGTTAGCACCTTCTAAGATGAATGAGCTGAAGGTAAAATTATAAGAAATACTGAAGTGAGGATTCATCCATCCCAGAGTGTTACCGCGCAGAGACCCGGTATTGTGCGTAAGAAAGAAATATGGGTCTATGAGGCTATGCATCAATTATCGAGAACTGAATAAGGTAACGATCATGAATAAACATCATTTGTCTCGTATAGATGACCTTTTTTATTAGCTGTAGGGATGCCATCAATTAAAAGGAAAATGACATTGCTTAAATTGCCTTTAGAACCAGGTATGGGCACTATTAATTTTTGATGTTGCCTTTTAGATTGACTAATGCCCGGTGGCATCCTTTACAGATTTAATGAATCGGGTCTTTTGAGAATATCTCGATCGTTGTGGTATCGTTTTCATCGATGACATTCTGATATACTCGAAGAGCAAAGAAGAGCACGCCTAAGATCTAAGGAAATCTTTACAAGTATTGAGGGCACATAAGTTGTATGCCAAAATCAAAAAGTGCAAGTTCTGGCTCGTAAAAAGTACAGTTCTTGGGTCATGTTGTAACAAGCGAAGGAATATCATTAGATCCGGGAAAAGATAAAGCGGTGTCGAACTGAGAACATCTGACATTAGTGTTCGAGGTTCTTAGTTTTCTAGGCCGCCAGATACCACCGGAGGTTCATTAAAGACTTCTCTAAGATTACCTCTCCACCTACCAATTCGACCCGTAAGAACATGAAGTTTAATTAGAGGGAAAAGTGTGAGCATAGTCTCCAAGAGTTAAAGGATAGGCTAGTAACTGCACTAATGCTTACCTTACCATCTGGATCCGATGGATTTGTGATATGTAGTGATGCGTCTCGGGATGGATTAGGGTGCTCTCTAATGCAAAGTGGAAAGGTAATCTCTTATGTGTCGAGATAGCAGAAAAACCATCAGAAGAATTACCCGACATATGACCTAGAGCTAGCAGCAATGGTGTTTGCCTTAAAATTTTGGAGACATTACGTATATGGTGCAACGTGTGAGATTTATACGGATCATAAAAGTTTAAAGTATATTTTCACAGAGAGAGAGAATGTGGTTGGAACTCCTTAAGGATAATGATTGCTCCATATTGTACTACCCCAGGAAGGCAAATGTGGTGGCAGATGCCTTGAGCAGAAAGAAAACGGAGAACCAGCTTCCATGATTACCAGACAGGGAGCCAATGTAGAAGACTTGAAGAAACTCGAAATCGATGTCCGGGAAACGGAGAACCTAGAGAGGAAGGGAGTAGTAGCATGTTCCAGATGGAAATTCGACCTACACTACTTGATTGAATTAAGGAAGCTCAAAGTCAAGACGAGAAGTTACTTGAAATCTAGAGAGGGTTCGGAAAGTACGAAAAAGAAGATATGAAGGTCCGGTGTATGGTCTGCCTAAAGATGAATTACGGAAGGAAATTCTTATTAGTACCACAGTTCTAAGTACTTAATCCATCCAGGAGAGACGAAGATGTATCGAGATTTATGGCAAAATTTTTGGTGGCCAGGCATCGGAGTTTGTATCAAAATGCATGACCTGTCAGCAGGTAAAAGTCGATGATAGGAAGATAGCTGGATAACTGCAACCACTTCCTATTCTAGAGTGGAAGTGGGACCATATCACCATGGATTTTGTATCTGGGTTACCCCGGACGACTAATAAATTTATGTCTATTTAGGTGATAGTGGATTTTCAACCAAAACGGCTCGATTTATCCCCATAAAAAAATGATATTCGATAGAACAACTGGCTCGAATCTACATCAAAAAGGTAGTTAGCCAATATAGTGTGCCAGTAACCATTGTATTCGATCGGGATACGAGGTTTACATCAAGGTTCTGGAAGAGTTTTGAAAAGGAACTAGGAACCAAATTGAGTATGAGTACGGCATTTTATCCACAGACAAATGGCCAGTCAGAACAGACGATCCAAATTTTGGATTATCTGATGAGGGCTTGTGTTGGGTATAGAGACCATTGGAGTTGGCTGCCTTTTTTCTTCAGCGTCACTATAAAAAATGACTAGATTAGGCTTCTGCCTATTCCAATCCTAAGTGCTTTCTTCGTCGGAAGAAAAACATCTCTGTCGGTCACAATCTTCTTTGTCAGTGGATTGAAAATTTTATATGCTTTGGATACTTCACTGACACCAAAAAAAACACTCTTATCATCAAGTTTCTTCCTTTTTTTCATTTAGGACATGTGCATAACCGATCAACCAAAAATTCTGAAGTCATCTACAGACTACAGCTGGTCTTGTCATTTTTAAACAGCAAATGTAAGACTTATGTTCAAGACATGAATGCTCCAATTTACAACTTCCGTCCAAAACTTCTTTAGAATTCTCCCTCTTGCCGACGAGCTTCTCACAATATTGAGGATGGTCCTATTTTTTCTCTCTGATACACCATTTTGTTGTGGTGTAAAAGCAGCTGTGAGCTCTCTTCAAAAGCCATGAGCTTCACAAAAAACTTCAATGCTTTTGATCAATACCCTCCACCACAATCAGTACGAAGGGCTTTAATGATCTTTCATGATTCATTTTCAACACGTGCCTTGAAGCATTAAAATATGCTAAATGCTTCTGATTGCTCCTGTAAAAAGTCAACCCAAGTTTTTCGAGTATAATCATTGATTAAAGTAATTAGGTATCTTTTACCTCCATTAGAAAATAGTTTTATCAGCCCACAATGTTGGAATGAACCAGCTCCAGGACAGTTTTTTCTCTCCACAACTTTCCTTGAGGGAATTGAGAATGATGTTGTTTGACAACAACATATTCTTCACAAACTTGGGAAGGAATAGCATTTTGAAGAAGACATGTCACCATATTTTTCTGTTGGAGGGTCTTTAGTCCACCACAACTCAAGTGGCCATAGCGAAATGCCACAGCCATGAAAGGTCTTTCACTTCAATCACCAAACAAGAATTAACACTATCAATCTTCAATGGAAACAACCTGTTTGAACTCATTTCGACAACAACTATTGCTCCTCTAGTAAGATCATATATTTCGCAAGCACCCTACTGGATAGTGGTTATGCAACCCTTCTGTTACAGTTGACCAGCACTAACAAATTGCTTTTAAGTCAGGAACAGAAAGCACATTGAAAATTGTTTCTACAAAACAATTACTGGTTCTTATTTTAATATTACCATTTCCCATCACAGTAACAGTAGAACAGTCACCAAAACCTGCTGTAGAAAGAAAGGCTTCATATAAATAAGAAAAAGAAGACTTACTTCCACACACGTGGTTACTGCAGCCTTTATCCACAAACCAAATATCTGCCTCAGGTTCCTTATTAGCTTAAACTGCCATCAACAGAGTTTCTTCTTCCTTTTTCTCTACAAAATTTGAGATTTCTCCTTTTTTCATTGTCATTAGGCAGCTTGGTATAACATTTGGTAAGATAATGACCGAATTTATGGCATCTAAAACACTCTACCTTGGACTTGTCAAAATGTTGATCCTATCCTCTGCCTTTGCCTTCAAATTGATCATCATCAGCTTTGAAGTGTCTGCTGACATCTCTATTGCCTCGACCTCCCATTCCTCTACCACTACCTCTAGAATCTGAGGAATGAATAATAAAGGTAGAAGCCTTAAAAGCTTGATCCTCTGTAGCTAAACTGCAGTCCATCTTTTGTTCGTGGACCAATAAAGAGCTCAGGAGTTCATCAAGAGAGAGTGCATCTATGTCTTTGGATTCTTCAATTTAACAGACGACGTAATCAAACTCTATTGTCAAGCAACACAATATCTTCTCCACAATGGTGACATTTTCCATCTTCTCACCATGGAATCGCATTTTGTTGCTATCCATATTTCTAGCACACTAGTCGGTGACAGATTCACCATCCTTCATTGTAGAATCTTAAAATCCCTTTCTCAAAGCTTGAAGCTGTGCAGGATTCACTCTAGAAGAGCCTTGATATTTATTCTCCATGGAGTCCCAAATATCCTTGGCAGTTTCTTTGCTTAGAATACTTTCCAAGATGGGATGATTAATTGCCTAGAAAAAATAATTTTTTTTGCCTTCAAATCCTTTAACTTCCTCCCTTCCAACTCTATTTTCTAGGCTTCCGACATGACTACGCTTTTGCAGGTTCTCTAACTCTAGATTTGACAACTTGCCAATACTCTTTAGATCATAGAAAATTCTCCATTAGCATGCTCTAATGGCCATAGTGACCATCAAAATTTCAGATTACCACCTGCACGAAGTTGGTATCTGAGGCCATGGTTGTGATCGAAGATGAAAAGATAAAGCTAATGCTTTGGGTTTATTTGAGGACTTTCTGCTCTCTAAGCTCACATGTTTCACTTGCTTCTCCAAACTTGGCTCTAATACCACTGATAACCCAATGGATGAACATAAGTAAAAGCCTAAGAGAAAAGAAGGAGAGATGGTTTTTCAAGCTACTAATTTATTCAGAGAACCTACAGCCCTTTTATAGGCTTATATCCAACAGAAAACATGCAAATGTGTAAAACATCACTAAGGCTAGATGACCATGTTCTGCACAGCACTAATAACCAATTCTTCACAGCACTAATAACCAACTTCTTGAAGACTAGGACACATTTGACTCAATAAGAATAAATATACAAAAATTATTCAACAATACGGGGTACTCTTTGGTTACACTAAACTATAATATTACAACTTCTTTATCTAGTTCTTATATGTAGCAATAAACTCGTATAAATCATGCCATCCCTTCGTCATCGTTTATATGCCTTGAAGGCGCCTAGATATAGGGATGTCAAGCCTATGTACTAGAAAGCCCTGAATTGATCTCTAGAAAATAAAAGAGCCGAGGAATCATCGGCGACACGCTTGTAGGGCACGGGGACACATAATCCATACTCCTACCAGGTCCACTCAAAGTAATAGCAAACTCACTGCTATACACCTTAGAGCCCATGGCCATCTAACACAATGTACTAGGAATCTCTGGCACTCACCTTGCTTGTAAGAAATATGTTCTCCTACTATCTGCCCGGTGATGACTCTTCGATAACATCTCTAAAGAACTCATAGCTACCAAGTGCACTACACCGCTAGACCGCTCGCTCGCTGAAGGCCTCCTTTTTGTTGCAAATCAACATGCTCGGGGTGGAGGCAGAGAATGGAAAGTACTTGGTGCCACCAAAGTGTGGGACCGATAGAAAAAGTACCAATGGTTGAGTGGGGGTTGGCCCACCCACGGAACTCAATCGTTTTTAATAAGGGTCGACCCACCCTTAGCATTAGCTCATCTCTCCTTTTTGTCGTTACGGGTGTTTCCACGTTGCTTGCTATATGGCTCGATGTCAACTTATCCTACACCAAGCTTACTCCACCAGTACTCATGCTCCTCGTATCCTTCTTAGCCATCCAGGTTGCTCAGCGTGTACCACAACCTTTATCCACTTTTTTTCTTCCTTCTTGAAGTACCACCCTTAACCCTTTTGTCATCATCATTCATGGGTGCCATGGATATATCTACCATGGCTTCAAGCTCCCCAATTTGTTTTTCTAGCTCTTGAGATGAAGAAATGTTGGAAGATGAGGAGATTTGAGAGAGAAAATAAATATAAGTCTTCCTTTTCATATAGGCCTTCCAAGATGCAAGCATATCCACCCATTCTTCTCCCCAAGTTTTGTTTTCTCAACCATTCAAAGTTTGTCAAATCTTCTTGGAGCCAAAATACCCATTTGTTACGTTCAATGTTTTTTCAAGAGCCATTACATACAAATTACCTCCATTTTTTAATGCACTAGCAGGATGGATGCGCATTGAGTCTGGATAGCTCCTTTATACATATCCCATGAATGAGGCTTATGTTGTTAGCTCATTTCGGCTACGCACATGTGACCGTCGTTAGGACCCACTTTTAGAACATGCCACTCTTTTTCAACAATCAAGAATCAAAAAATTCAACCTGGTCAAACCATAACCTGTCATTAGATTTGCACATGCATCGTTCCTTTACACAAATTGCATGCAAAGGGACTATATTGCGAACCCATTTTGGCTACACACATATGATCATCTTCGTGACCCACTTTTTTTGAAGCATTCACTCTATTTCAAAATCAAGCATAAAAAATTTAACCCGGTCAAACTGCACAACGATGCTGCTATGAAAACACCACGTAAAAAGAATAAGACATGAAAATGTTAAAGATGTCATAAGTGGTAATCTCATGACCACAAAGGGCCCGTCAAGGGCTCCCCTCAGGGACCTTTCCTCGTCGTTTGTATGACACTACCTCAGGGACTTCTAAGTGCTTTGGTAAGCTCTGCGGTATAGATGACTCCTCCTGAGCACTATCTCCGCTCATAATGGTGTCCATGTATGACTTTCTTAAAAGTTCTGGCACCAGGGCCTCTCCTCACCGAAACCTCTAAGGATCATACCCCCCAGGTCACTTCAAGGTAAGAGCTAGTATTCAAAAGGTGTCATGCCTGGTTCTTCTGCCAACCGTGGAGGGGGCCTTCTATACCACTACTAAGTCATCTACATCTATTTACGCCTATGTGTTTCATAGCAAGGCTGGTAGAAGTGGCTGGATCGACAGCTTTTTCTAATGGCATTGCAAACGTTCACACATTCCCTACTGGAACAGATTGCATCAGGCCTTTTGAGTCTTGAATGACAGGGGTGAATAGCTTATGGATCTGTAAATAGATAAGAGAATCTAGGCTTTCTACGATAAACCAATTGACATGCACAAAAAATAATGTCTGGCTTGTCAATTTTATGCATTCACTCGCCAAACCTCTTTAACAATCCCCCGAGGTGAATCAGAGCTATTCGGCCCTCGTAAGGGATTGAGGGACCTCTCGAAGTGATCTTATCATCCAGAATTTGATAGTCAATGGATTTTAACATGGTTTTGGGCAAGTTGAACTTCTAAGGCAAATAAAGCAAAGCTGCACGGGACAGGCCAAGTGAGTACGGAGGTTCAGCGAAAGACTAATAGACTATGCACCCTCGGTGGGGTGTCACTCCCAGGTTATGCCACGTGTCACATCACAATAAGCTTTTCTCAACTACCAATACATACTAGACTTGAGAACTCATTTCCACAACACTTCACATTTTTTTATTTTCATACCTCTAAATCTCAGAGCTAAGAGAATATTCTGAAAACCACTTTAGTTGCAACCTTGACTTTAGACCTTGACATTGGACTTTGATCACCGTTCGTACACTTGCATATAGATATAAAGAAGAAAACTCACGTAGATATATAGGTCATAAAGGACTTCCGTCTCCATGCCTTCGAACTCATAGTAATTCCAGACTTCAGGCTTCGACCTGGTTGCATTAGTTCCGGCCCTTAATCCTATCTTTGCACTTTGCCACATCACTATAGTTAACATATGCTTGGACTTACTCTTTGTGGCACCTCTACATGTGTTATGAACCCATCCCATTTGTAGCAAATCATATTATACATATCATTGACTCCTTTCATGTAGGTGTTAAGTTGTCAAAGATCTTGAGTTGCCATACATTTCCGTTGTGTGAGACAATTTTCAGATGTTTTTCGAGGATTTTCCAAAAAAACTTGCTAATGATGATGTTGTTATCACTATTCATTTAGTTCATGGTTTAGCCTATATCGAAGTCCCATATCAGATGACGTCTGAAGAGATGAAGGATTTAAGGAATTAGCTTCAAATAATTATCGATTTCGAGGTTTGTTCGCCCTAGTTTGTCAATCAGTTTAACTGGTTTTATATATGTCTTATACATTTTTTTGGTATTTTGAAAAAGAACTTTGTTGAATAATGTGTTGAATGCCATTCATGTAATCCTTCAAGAGATGTTCCCTTTGTTGGGATACTCATGCAGAAATCTGCAACTATGTGACTTTGAGTTGCCTAAGCAAGAGAGCGTCTACTAATCTGAAAGTTGTTTATAAACTAGAATCTTGCATCTATGTGGAAGTACATTTAGAACTTGCTAGCTAGTAAGTCCTCCTTAGGTAAGGCAGCGGTACGTACTGCATGAGCATATGTCCAATGGTATTTTTTCATATTAACGAGACATGGATTAAATTAACCAATATTTAGAAGCTGAAATATCACCTCTGTTATCAATAGGTTTAGCCAGGGCGTATATAACAGAACCAAATAGGCCTCACTTACCATTATCCATTATCTGAGCAATTCTTTATGTTGTTGCAATCCTTTGAGGTATATATCCTTAAGGACGCTGATAACGTCAAAGATGCAAAAATTGAAACCTTTTCATTAGGCAATGCAATGACTTGTATTAATTAGTCCTGGACTGAGGGAGCTCTATTATTGTTCGTCAAAATTTTGCATGTTCCATGTAGTCCAAAGTAATCAAGCTTTCTGTAGCTGTGAGAATCTCTTAGGCTTAAACAACCTATGTCGGATTGGCATAAGGCGCTTTGGTGAATAGCATATCTCAAAACACACTTTTGTTTAATGTTGTTATTAAGAAGCCGCTTGCTACCGTGGAATGTGATACAACCTGATGATGGTGTCTTTTTTCATATTGGCGTGGGGTGGAGAATGAAGAGCATTGGTTCGTCACCGGAGCTAACAAACTGTACGACTTATTACAACTTGATATTAACACCAAATTCGCATCATCATGGCGATACATCCCCCACAGAACTTCAACCTAATTTCTATTTACCTTTACCAAAGGTTTCTCTTTACCTTTACCATAAGTTTCTCTTCGTTCAAATCTAGTACCTGAAAAACACATGAGATAAAAATGAGTGCAAATCGCCCAACAAGGATAGTACGAGGACTACAACGCAGAACCCTTTCGGAAATGTCGGAGAATCGATTATGAATTCTCAATAAAGATAATGAATTTTAAAATGTCAAGAACAAACATTTGCAATCACCTTTATACATCACCTATGTTCAGATTGAGCGACTCAAGCCCGATAGAACATCATTATTTTTACTTGGACAGACTCATGGACTATGCAAATGCACTGCAAGAGAAAACACTAATGCCGGTTATCATCATTAGAATAACAAGATAATAAAAATCAGCAATATCAATTAAAATCAATTGCAATGCATGCTCTACATGACACGACATGACAGACTCTAGCGCGCTTCCTCCCTTTTTGTTAGTTACTTTATCTTCACTGACCGCCAGTTACTTTACTTCACTTCGCTGGTCCTTCATTTATTGATGCCCCATCACACGGGGTGTTCATCTCAATCATCGCATAAATTAGAAGAGAAATTTTTTAATCGAAGGAGCACACTGTGACACCCCTAACCAAAGTGACATCACCAGAGTCGGGTTGTCAATCATGACTGCATTATAAACCCTGTCGATATAGAGCAATTCTAGAAACATCCTTGAATATACTTAAGGTTTCACAAAAAGCCATCCTTACAAAAAATTTCATTGTAAAGCTCAACATGAGCACAGCGGAAGTATTTACACAAAATATCGAGTCCCCAAAATACGCATATCATTATCTTACTTTCCTATTCACCGGTCGAGTGCTTTCTCTTTCCCTTTCTTCGAAGTTTCCCCTACTTCGCCCTGACTGCCTGAAACATTACAGGTAAGGAATAAGCGCAAATCGCCGTAAAGATTAATATGAGGAGCAACGCAAACAACGAAGTGACAGCCTTGGGAGAAGTAATAATCGACATCAACGACATCAAGAATCAAGAATTCTGAAGGATGACACAACATCAATTCAACGAATCAAGCAACATATTTCTTTTTCTTTTAGCCAGACTAAGAGGCTTTAAGGCCCAACAGAAGAACATTATCACCACATTTAATGAACTGTACTGACAGAACCGACTGACCGACTACCATGCACGTGAACATCAAATCGCCAAATTAAACATCAATAAAATACAAGCCATTAAAATCACAATGTCGTAGTAAAGCCAAATTCAATGTAGACACCAACTGGACTGACTGGACTCGACCGACACGACTGACTCGACTCGACCGACACGACTGACTCGAACCGCGCGCACTACATCCTATTTGCCGGTGATTACGTTTCACTGGCCTTCCTTTCACATAATTTCCCGTACTCCGGGATGTTCATCTCACTCTCAGAAAAATAAAGGAGACATCAAGCACAAGAAAGGAACTCACGAAGAGTGTTCGACCCCGAACCACGATATTGCCAAAGCACACACATTACAACAACTGGACGGACTAAGGGAACATGGTTCACCTTATGTCCTCGATCAACAAACCACTCAACAAGAAATTCCGGTCATACACGCGACCGGGGATCAACAAAGTAACTTGGAATTATTATTAACGCACACAGAGTAGACTAGGGAACAAGCTGGTCGAAAACCACTACAACATTTCAAGACACGAGAGGTACCGGCACAACAACCACCGATACCTCATATTCACCAGAAAACGTTCATCATACTTCACATCATCAATGAGGCGTATGCCACGAGGAGCAAATTCGTAGCATACAGAGAACCGTACTATCCTTACCTGGCTGGCTTTTAGCCCCGAGCCCAACAACTTCAAAGCCTCGCGAGCAGGGTCACCTAATCAAATAAGACCCTACTCGTTAGTCACTGACCATCATAATACAAAATTATTTTATTTTCATTTATCAGCTATTACCGTGTTCTACAGCGGTCAGTTACTCCGACCCGACTGCGGGGTCTTTACCCTAGCGTAGCACCGCACTAGCGCTGATACCCTTCATTTAGGAATTTTAACCCGTTCCCTACTTCTCGTGATTCTAGAACGCTGAATTAAGGCATTCGCGAAGTTCGGAGTTCACGCGATAAAATTACCAAAATACCCACGGGGTCCACTATCACTCCAACACCTCAAATCAGCTTCAAAACAACCTGTTTTACCATCCTTTCCGAACTAAAAAGTCCTTCGAAAAACTTTGTCGGGAGAATTATCAAAATACCCCCCTCCGGGTGGCAATTTATCGAAATGCCCCCACGAGGGTTCCCGGCACCAAACCAATCTCAAAAGCGCTTAAAAACGTTATTTTTATCCTCCCAAATTCATTCTCAAGCTAAAAAGTGTTTTAGAAAATTTTCGCCCGAAAATCCCGAACCGATGTCCGGACTGAGCGCTAAAAAACCCGTTCGGCCAAAATTTGCAAACGGCTTCGGAATGACCCAAAATCTTGGGAAATGAAACTTCTCAACATCCTAAGGTCCCCATAAAATTTTCGCGCGAAATCGCGCTAGTTTGGTATTTTAAATTAAACTGTAAAGTTTCACGGTTCCCCATATCAGTTAAGCCCTTTCCAGTCCTCGGAACAATATCAAATTTTGCCCTGATGTAGATCTCCTAAAAATACATGGGGTCTCTTTTTTTTGCACTTTGGCTAAATCTGGCCCTTGCTATTTTTTAAAATTCGTGGAAAAACCTGCCTAAATTAATTTCCTACTTTTAATGACAAAACAGTCACTAATCCAATTGAAACACACTGAAACACCTTACTTGCACACATCTTCTTTTTTTTTTTTTTTGGAAATTTTCAGTCTTGCATTAGTACACATCTTCTTCAACCTCCTTACTGCCGCATAAAAACTCCCACACCACTCGCCTATGCACTTGGATATACAACCAAACCCACACCAAAAAATTTCTAATCCATTACAATTACACACCCTAACACATCTAAACCACACAAAATCACACACTAACACACACACCCGAACTCACACAGCCATGAACACACACCTACGTACACCGAACGCACGCACTAACCCCTTTGTGCCCACAGAAACTTCCACGACACTCATTGGACTCCCCCATTACTCTCTTCACTTCACACAAATAATACCCTTTTTTCATTTTCCATCCCCCATACCGCCCAGCTGTCAACCCACCTACAGGAACACACACCAACTTGCACGCACAGACCCACCAACCCGTCCCAAATTCATCAGTTCATCACCATCCTTCCTACACACTGCGCGCACACAGGCACGCTGAACGCACCCACTCACTGAAACACACACTACACACGCAGAAAATACCCCTCTCACGACATGGCTTCACAGCCATGGTCATGGCCAACTCATGCGCCCCACAGTATAAACATTTAAACATTTACTAACAAATTCCACTTATACATGCTATCTTACACATATTCGAGGCTTAGGAAGGTTTACCTGCTAAAGATGGCAGAAATCCCTTCTGTTTCAATTTTTTTTTTCCCTTCCCCGAGCCCTGTTCTGCTTTCCCTCTTTTTTGTTTACCCAACAATTCAACCATCCATTAATTAAGTATTTAAATTCACTTAGTCACCACCTTAGCATGAGGTGGTAACCGGAAACCAATTCCCTTGAACACTTGGCATATGAGAAAGGTTTTCAAAATTTATGAATTGACCCCCAATAGTTTTTCATATTTATAAAATGGCCCCTAAGCTTCATGTAATTAACTTTTTTTTTTTGTTTTTATACGTTCGGGGTATCACACACACACACACAGAATTTCGTTATAAGTTCTCAATAACATATCAAGCTCATCAACGGGCAGATTAAGGAAATTTATTCTATCTTAAGTCCTGAACACCATAAGTCAACAAGAAGTACATGATCATAAAATCAACTGGTGTTCAAGCGTAAGAAGTAGGAGTTCCGCATAAGCATCATCAACATGGTATGCTAAATGAAACAATGAATAACCTAACGGAACCACACTATCCTTACTTGTGTGGCTTTTAGCAAAAGAATTCCTCGCTCTCGGATTTTCTCAACGAATGGGATTACCTATCTAAAGAAAAGCTTTATTTTTAGATAGCCTTAAGATACAAACACACACCCAACCTTACCTTTTTTTCCGCTTATCTGCCCATAACTTATTACGGCTAGTCTGTTAACCAAATTTGCCCTAGCCCATAATAGTGCGTCAACCGTACTACTGTCCTTCTTAAACCTATTTTAATCCAATCATCCTTCTTAAACCTATTTTTACCCAATTTCTCTTTTATTATGCTTTTTAATACTTAATCATGAGTTCCCACAAAACTTGTCACTAGGTGCGAAAAATTACAAAAATACCTCCGATCATAGGTAAAATTAACTAAACACCTCATGCCGACTCTTACACCAATCAACACTCCAAAATGACCTATTTATATAAATATATGTGTGCATAAATATATATATATATATATATATATATATATATATATATATATATATATATATATATATATATATATATATGGAGTTGATCCGTTGATAGCGCTAGCAAATAGAAGATTTTACTTCAGATCTTTTTTTTTTTTTGCAAAAGTTGTCAGACGTCCGCGACACTGTCTCGCGGACAAGATTTTTTACCAGATTACCACTCCCATCTCGTCCGCTACATAATATGGCGGACAAATTTTTTGTCCTGACATGTGCCAGTCAAAAAGTTGTCCGCGACACTGTGTAGCGGACAAATTTTTGACTGACACACGGCGCTTAATTTTTGTACGTTTATTTTTGCACACGTCAGAGCTGTTCCCAATACTGTCTGACATACAGTATCGCGGACAGTATTGCACCTATACCCAAAAGTTCCCTAATTCTCGGCTCTTTTAGCATTTTCATCTCCTTGAGATTCACTTGCTTCCATTTTCAACACTCTTTAAGCTTCGAGCAACACTTGCTTCAAGCTTCTCACAAGTAAGGTAAGTTGGTGGACGGGGAACACTTGATAAGTAGAGTTTTTTTTTGGATGAACACATAGTTTTCTTTGGGATTTATCACTATAGTTAATTTGTGATGTTCAAGAAATTAATTTGTTAACTTCAAATTAATCTCGTTCGGCCGCTCCCGACCCCTTTGCTTCAGAATCTCCACGTAGGTCGAGATGACACCGTTGTCTAACCAATCCCCCGGAGCCAGCGAGGCCATTTCTCCCCACGAGCAACAGTAATCCATGCCATTCGGGTGATCCACACTATACGACGCTTTGTCTCGGGGGGCCCCGCTAAAATAACGATCTCGGATTAGTTGACGTTTATGCGGCTTTAGGGGCTTCAATGGATGTCCTTTGCGATATTGCCCTCGGGGGTGGTCGACCGGGGGATATTGCCCTCATTCGGCAACAGATGGTCCTACCCACGGGACAATGGGCAGTGTCTCGGATAGACTGATGTTTCTGAAACCCCAGTCCTACGTGACTTGACTCTGATAAAGGGGTTGAGGTTCCGAGTCCAGAAGCAAAGAGAACGAGGGCGCACTGAACTCTTCCCACGGCGCTTGAGCCTGGCCCATGGTGCTTGGCGGTCCCTAATCACCACCCATTCCCGGTACAGAAAGACCACCGTATCCCTGGCTCACCACCCGAAGTATGTCCCGAGGGATCACCGTATCCCTCGCTCACCTAAGAGGCCTGCCACCCCGGATAAACCATTCCCGAGCTGACACCCTAAGACTCTTCCGATGCTTGGCGCAAAAAATTCGCGCAGCCAAATGCCAACGCATTAGCCTGTTGGCGAAGCTCCTCGCCCATTGCATCCACCAGATCCCTCCGCTCGCTCAACTTCTGGAAGAAGGCGAGCGAGGCATTAACCTACATCCCCAAAGAGATAATAAATAAGTAACTTCAAACACCAACTTAAAATCATAATATTCAATTAAAAGCAATTGTTGGGCAACTTACTAGATCGCATGCCACACGCTCATCGATCTGACCTCTAGGGTGGTACATCTCCCCGCGTTCAAACCTTACTGGGGCTACTCTTCTCCGGGTGATGCGGTAGTACCACTCATTGTACTGTTCGATGCTGATCACATGGTCAAGCTCCGACACAATGGCCGCTAGTGTGTCCTGCCAAGAACTCCAAACCTCTATTTCGGCCCCGCACAATTCGTGCGCATTCGTCTTACCAAACTGTCTGACACCCGGTGGGTTCCTGTTAACCCTCATATCTGGGGCATTGGCTGGCAACCCCTGCAGGCAATCAAAATGGTGCATTGCTCGGTCTGGGAGCTGCCACTCTGCGACCTCGAAGTGGATCAGGGGTGTGCGCTGCAACCTGGATAGCGTGAAGACGAACGACTCTCTGACCCGCCGCGCCAAACGTCTGTACGGTGCCCAACGAATTTGGCCCGGAGATAGCGAGTCAAACTCCCCTCGATAGTACATAATGTTGTGATGGGGATCGACTCTCCTCTGGGTAGTGGCTATCTTTCCGGATGTACTCCCAAGCGCACAACCGAGGCCACACATATTTGGTTCCGTCCCTACGTTTGGGTGCGCCGGGAGCAAAGTGTTCATAAGACCACACCTGAGGACAAAAAAAAATATATTACCGATCCGTCAAAATTTATTGTCAACTGACTAATAAAAAAATATCGATAACGTAATCAAGATTTATATAATATACCTGCAACAACGAGAGACATGCACATATAGCTTTGGAGTCGAGCCTCGTTGCCTTGTGCAATGCTCGGTACAGGTACGCAAGAGTTGCTGCACCCTAAGCATAATCCCTAACCTCCAGCAGGTTACCCAACAACGGTAAATATTTGACGCTGATAGTGTTCTTCGACGTCGTTGGGAATAAAATTACCCCCCTCACCCACAAGAGGAAGGCTTGTGTGTACAACACAAGCATCTGATCCGTGCAGTTATCCGGCAGAACCTTGTTGGTATCTAGCAACCACTTTAACTTGATACCACCAGTGCTAAATTGATCCTGTGATATCGAAGTGAAGAAGTACCTAGCGGTTCTCTTATTCGTTGCTTTCGACAGAGGAACTATTACTGGTCACCCCGTCACCGGTAACCCTAAGATAAACCCTACATCTTCTAGGGTAATTGTCATCTCTCCGAGAGGGAAGTGAAACGTATTCGTTTCACTTCTCCACCTTTCAACAAGGGCACTTATTAAGTTCTGGTCAAGGTGTTGAAAGATCTGCCCATGCGTGAAAATCTCAAACCCAATTCCACGCAATAATCTTTTCTGGTATTTGTTCAATTTCCACAATTTGAAATTATCGGATACCTTTAATGTGTTGAGAAGTGCTCTTTCCTACGAATAAATAAATACAATTTAAGCAAAACTATCGGTGTACAATGTTCGTGAGAATAAAAAAGTTGATAAAATAAGTATCTTACGTCACCATCCCATATGAGCGTACTGATATGGTTTGCTTGGTCGTATAATATGGAGGGATTTTCTAGTCCAGGGTTAAATTCATTTTTTGCAACTGAAATTATGGGAAAAACGAAAGCTTTTATCAAATGCTCGCACAATGCATGATACATATAAGCAAAGCACATGCATAATACATACAATGCTAGC
Source organism: Escallonia rubra (assembly GCA_033065855.1). Taxonomy (NCBI): domain Eukaryota; kingdom Viridiplantae; phylum Streptophyta; class Magnoliopsida; order Escalloniales; family Escalloniaceae; genus Escallonia; species Escallonia rubra. The sequence continues at coordinate 11,525 of JAVXUO010002752.1, read as the reverse complement.
ATGGCAGCACATATATATATATATATACTCATGCTAAGTCTCACTGAGGCATCGAGAGATGCAAAGAACCTGATAGTAATGGGGAAGGCCAGATTCCCTACTACCAAGAAGACTAGGCGTGATGCCCTCCAAAGACCTGCTACCATCTCGAAGTGACCCCATGATCCTTATAGGTGCCGATGAAGAGCCTTTGTAACAAAGAACTTGGATTAGTCATGTAGTCACCTAATGGAAATAGTGTCGCTGAATAGTCACCTATCATGCAGTGCGGTTGTGCCGAAGCATTTGGAATGCACCAAGGTAGTGTCACAGAAGAGTCGCCTAGCCATCGGACAAGGCAATGTGCTGAAGGAGTAGCGTACCTGGCGGAAGAGGATTCCTCATGCTGGAGCACTCAAAGCTCCCTGATGGAGTTAATGTCAAGGGAGAGTCACCTATACCACGATGAGTCCTTATAGCAAAGCACTTAGAGCGCACCAAGGTAGTGTCCCAGAAGAGTTTCCTACCCTAAGGACCCGAGGTAGTGTCATGACAAGTCACGTACTGGATGCATAAAAGTAGTGATGCGGAGGAGTAGCCTATCAAACCGGTCAATATAGTGTCCCAGAGGAGTTGCCTAGTTGGCAAAGAGGAGTCCCTCATGCCAGAGCACTCGGAGCTCCTTGGCGGAGACAGTATCCTTGCGGTGTCGCCTATCCTGCGATGAGTCCTTATTCCGGAGCACTAAGAGTATACCAAGGTAGTGTCATGAATGAATATCCTACCCAACGCGCCGATGTAGTGTCCCAGAGGTGTCGCCTACTTGGTGGGAAAAGAGTTCTCATGCTGAAGCACTCGAAGGTCCTTGGCAAAAATAGAGTCTCAAAGGATTTGCCTATCCCGTGGTGAGTTTTGTGTCAGAACATTCAAAATGCGCCAAGGTAGTGATCCCAGAGGAGTCGTCTACCCTACGGGTTGAGGTCGTATCCCAAAGGAGTTGCCTACCCAATGTGCCAAAGCAGTGCCCCAGAGGATTCGCCTACTGAAAAACCGAGGTAGTACTTCAGAGAAATTGCCTACTTGGCAAAAGTGGATGCTTCATATTAAAGCACCCAATGCTCCTATAGGAGTCGCCTACCCTGAGGGATGCTGTACACCCCGAAGAGTGGGTTGAAACATGTTCTATGACCAAGGCGAGGTATGTCGAGGATGTGGTAGTACAACGGAATGCCGTTTTTAAAATGTATAAGTGACGGGATGAAAAAGGGGTTATGTGCGGTGCCCAGACACGCTCAATGGCAACGGTGCAGGGCATGGTCAATAAGCATTGTGCGAGGGAACGTAACATGGAGATGGCGCATGTCTTGCGGCAGATGGACACAATACTGGGAGCACATAGCCTGGACACGACGAGCGCTCGGGCACGACCAGGCATCACGACAGGGATAGCATGGCGACAGTTCTCATAAAGCACGACACTCCTAAGTAGAAAAAAAATTGGCCAAGGAAGGAGGTCTTCACTTGGTGTTGGTTGGATGACCCAATGAGAGTGGATGGACTCCAAGGAAGGTGAAGGCAAGGAAAGGGGGTGGAGACCCCAAAGAGGAAGAAAGACGCCTCCCTTAAGGGGAGGGGTAGAAGAAGGGGAAAATGAGCCCTTCAAGGGTGAGTGGAGAAGGGACCAAAGAGGGGAAAACCTAGCCCAACCCCTTGGAGGGAGAAGGCCGAGACCCGACCCTAAAGAGGAAGGCCTAGGGCCGTCCCAAACCCAAGGTGCTCACCCTCGCCTCCTTTTTCAAGGGAGAGGCGCGTCGATCTCAACACTTGGGTGATTTTTCAGATAAAATGGTGTGGCACGTGACTTGGAGCGTGCTCTCTGGGTTAGCTGGAAGGGTAGCCTTGAACTTTTGACCGTTGAACATTTACTAACGTGTCTTGAAAAGTTGGACCTTTTTTTAATGATTTGAAGTTAAGACATTAAAAGGAAAACGCAAATGAATCCCGTTTGATTCTTTCTAAATTTGTTAAATTGAAAAAGATGTCCTGTTTGCATACAAAATTTTTGTCAAGGTAGTCACTCCATAAGTATTTAAGATCGGAGAAAGATAAATGTCTCTAATGGTCTCCCATAGAGGTGGCAATCACAACCCCCACTCATTTACAAATGCCCTAAATAAATGGGTCTAAGTGGATCAGTAACTATAGAACCCAATAACCCATACGTTTAAATGGGTTTTAAATTGATGCCCAACTAACCATAAAATTTAGTAACCTACATTTTCAATTACCCAGACAGCGACCACCCGCCCTCGTCATCGCCGTTGCCACATGAGGTTCCCCTCCACCACCTATCGTCGCCTCCGCCACCACTTGCCATCGCTGGCACCACCCTTTCGTCACTGCGGGAACCACTACCCGACCCACGACCAAGCACCACCAACACTCCACAAGCTCTAAGGCGAAAGCAAGGCGATGGTGGCAGGGAGACAACCAGGCGATGATGGCAAGGCGACGACGCAGCGTTGGCGGTGATGTTTCAGATCTAAGGATCTAGAACAGATATTTGGTTTTTGGGGAAGGAATTTAGATCTCCTAAAGAGTGATCGTTAACATATCAAATAGTGGTATTCGTGGTGGCAGACTGGCGATGGTTACGTTGGTTGAATTGTGGTGGTGGTTGAAAGTACGATGAAGGTTGCAGTTTTTTTTTTTGCGTCGACAGTAATGGTGATGGGGGACCTTTACAGGTGGTGATTTTTATTTTTGTTGTGGATATTGTGGTGTTTGTGGCTTCGATGTGGTGGTCGAGGGTATTGAGGCGATTTGGCGTGGCAGCGGCAAAGGTGATATAGGCGTGACAGAAACACAGGCAGGTGCGGCGGCAGGTGCCCTGATCGCAGCAACTGCGCTGAGTGCAAGTACGGTACAGTATGACGTTTGTTGAAAAATTTTGAACTGGATATGTATGGTTCCTTATTGGATAGCTGGGAAAAACCAACCCATTTATGAGAATCCATTTAACCCATAATAATAACTAAACGAGTCACTCACCCATTTGTAACCAACCCACTTAATTTACACCCAAACCCAACACTTGGTCGCATTTTGCCACCCCTAGTTTCCCACGTGGGGATAATAGAACTTAACCGGTTACCAAACAGGAACCTAGGACGTCACGAATTCTTGCATGAACGAGGAGGAAAAAGCTGAAACTATTTAATTGAATCAAAATGGCAAATCCATTACAGTTATCCTGCCTGAATCATCAAGGCAAGAGATTGGGAAATATCACGGTACCAGCCTACACTTGGGACCACAATGTGAATTGGGTAACAGTGGCACCAGCAAAATGATTCTATAAATTTGGATGATTGCAAAATCGTCAATCCAGTGGGACAAAAAATATGGATATGGGATCTCTGATATCTCCTGTTGAAGACTTACCTTGTCTCGTGCCAATCTAGGCCTTGATCCTTGAAGCCTCTCCTACAACAGTCTCCATTCTTTCATACCATTCACCAATTCGTGTGTGTTCCACCATGTCTTTCCCTGACCTCAGATAACGAATAGGTCTCAAAACCCCAAAAACAGCAAGATCAGCTAGATTGGGCTTTGTACCCCCTGAAGCAATTGGAGAGAAAATTAAGTCAAGTATTTGGTCACAAAGGCAAAAAAGTAGCCTGAAATAAATAAATAAATAAATAAATAAAAGACATGGACATGCACAATAGCTCTATCATTTGATAATGGAACCTAAGACAACGTCAAGCACATGGCTGCACCCTAATGCCAGCAATTTCCGCCATAAAGCCAGCTGCCTTTAAGAATGGCTGAACCAATAATGAACACTTAGCGACTTTCACAATCTACATATATGAAATACAATGTCCCTTTTTCCGATTCTGATCTTTTCCCCTAAACTATTTGATACAAGAACACAATGTAAGGAGAAGTGCACGTTTACAAGCGTGTTTTTGAAACCTCGGTACTTTCTTAAAACCTTTTTTTTCTTTTGGGTATAGCATAGGTCTTAACACCACAGAGATAGCAAGATCGACTATATTAGGCTTCGTGCCTCCTGAAGCAATTTTAAAAATAAAGTCCTTGAAATTTATATGAACTACAAATGAACACTATGATATTTAAACAAACTACATGTATGAAACATGATGTCCATTTTTCCACATTTCAATTTACTTAAATGAACTATTTGATACAAAAACACATTCTAAGGAGAAGCACATTCTATTATAAGCTTGTTTTTTGGAAGCTGCGCACTTTATTCTCAGAACTATATTTTTTGTTACGACTAAAACACTAAACGGCAATATCAAATGTGATGACTATCGGAAAGCTTGATTGCTACCGAGTCTTTGAACCATGATATGTACTGTTCATAGGGGGAGAAAAATCTAACAAAAGAATTAGAATCTTTAACAACTATGTAAGGATGTCACGGTGGTTTATCCGATTAGTGATGCAATTTAGCTGATAGATTATTTCCAACCTAAAAGAAAATGATAATCAAAGTTAATGCTAGCATATAATTTTCAACCTACGATATGCTAAGCTACCAAAAGGTTTTCTTTATAGAGTTTTATGCCTTCGGATTCCAATCTAGGATTTGCTTGGGTCAGTGTTATCAAAGGCGCGCCTAGGCGCAAGCAAGGCGGAAGTGGAGGCGCAAAGAAAAGCCCAAAAATCCTATTTTTTTAATTGTTGCATCAGGTCATCATCTCAACCGTTCATTATTTTATTTTATTTCATAACATAATAAATCAATATCTAAACCACAAAAAAAAAACCTAAATCCCCAAATCCCTAATCAATCTATTGTCATATTGTTGTTCATTGTGTTAGCGCCCCGTCTCCAATTGTTACTTTTTTTTAAGTAAATATACTCCTTCACTTCACCTTGTAGACAAAGAAGATGAAATTAAGGAGGAATCTTTAAAAAAAATTGGAGCCTATGATTCCCCTTTGAGGAAAACATTGTTGCTTTAACCTTCACTAATGATAAAGATGACGTCGTCATATTTAATTAGGATCAACTACTTCTCATTAGATTTGAAACTTTTTCTAGTGTCCAAAGTTGGTTAAATTGCCATGTTCTAATTTTTTTACAAAGTTGGTTCAATTGCCATGTTCTAATTTTTTTATGTGATTTTATTGTTTTAATGCACTAATATCTATTTATTTTTATTTTGCATCTCACTTCGAAAAGGAGCGCAACTGTGCCTAGGTTCCAGGGACCCTTTGCGCCTTAGGTGCGCTTGCGCCTTTAATAACTATGGCTTGGGTATTAGAAGAACCCCAACGAGGAAAAAAACCCCAACACAAGATGCAGGTAAAAAAAAGAGTGAAAATTGAGCTGGGGACCAGAAATACATCCTTATATGTAGCGCCCCCAAGCTCACCTCTCCACCCGCCCAACTTCTACGAGTAAAAGCAGCAACCTCAACAACCATACAGAAAACTCACCAAGAAAACTTAAAAATGCCAAACAAATTCTAGGAACTCCATACGACACTCGTTCCCACACACCTTATTAGAGTTTTTGCACAGCTTCTTCTTGTATATATCTAGTTGAATTTGTATTCAGTTTACTGCCCCTAGAGGTGCTTGTGTAAAGAAGTTTACTTGACAAACAGAGGCCCACCCCCTGCCAGAAAAAGAAAAACAGAAGCAAAGAGTAAGAAGTTCTTCCAACTCAAGGCCCATTGTTGAATTCTCTCGCCAAATGGACCACACAAGGCACAGTGGAGCCAGCCTCCGCCTCTTAATAACCTCTTTGAGCCCTCATCCCACTCCAGCCTCTGAACAACTCTGCTACTGATGCTAAACATAAACCAGAGCAAAACACCACATGTTCCCCATATTCCAAACAAATGATCTACATGTCTCCCATTCTTCTTGCATTACCAAAAATTTATCATAGTCTTTTGCCACCTTCTCATCTTATGAATCACCAATATGTCTTCCCTTGCAGCTGAAAAAGCAACAAAAGCCACCCTGGAAGGTATATAAGCCTGCCAAGGGTGTCCCTGCACCTCCTTTCAGTTTCACACAGAGAACAGACAGAAAGCTTGTTGAGAAGGAAACCCTATCTCACAAAGCACACCCAAGAAATCCACGACAGCCTCCATCCACAAAACACAAAAAGTCCCTCCAAAGTCTAGGGTTCCGAGCAAACTCTTCACTCCAGAAGACATAATTCGAAACACTTGCCTCCCTATCAATATCATATTGGTAATACTCAGGGAATCTGGACCTAAGCGGAAGAGACTCGCGCGACTTGTTTTTACCATTTGGTGGCGGCACTTTTTGCTTCAAATCAGGCCATCCATTAGCGATGCCCCTCCAGAAACCCGCTCCAAACCTAGGTCGGCGCTGAGTCCGCAAACATACTTACTCCCTAGAATATCTCCTTAACCACTTTCCAAGCAAAGCTTGGTTGAACAAACCAAATTCCTTGATACCAATTTTTCTCTTCTCCTCATCCTTTACCTCATTGATAAGAAAAGGAGACTAAATATTTGATTCACTGTTCCGTTAGTTGTGAAGCTAAAGATCGTCAAAGATAACTTTTTGGAGATCCAAAAATCGCCTCAACTGTCCTTTTGACAGCCGAAAAGGGTTGACATAGTCACAAAGATTACACTTGTTGTGAACATAGCCCTAGCATTACATGTGTTGAACTTCTACGTTAAAGTTTGCAGTTTCAGTCGTGTATGATAAGCATTAACTATCAAAGTGACAAGATAGTATCTAGAGGACAAACCAAGAAAGTCCCGGCCATCAAGTGCATTCACCCATGTTTCTGCAGCTTCATACAAGGCGGCACGTTCATCAGAAATGTCATATTTCTTCTTCAGTTTTTTGGAGACAAAATACATAGCTGCAGCACCGACGTACTTCACAGTAAATTTTTCGCTGTAGCTGAAATTACCTACAAGGAGATGAGATTACATAAGAAACAATGTGCTAAACAGAATCATATCCACCACTCGATAAAATTCACTAGTAATAACATCAGTAAATTCACTAATAACATCAGTAGTTTGAGCATAATTCACAGAATCTTTTGTAGCAACAACAGCTTTAGGCAATCGGACTTGATAAAATTAGATCCCCAACAAAAAGCAGAAGTATAAACACAAATATAAGGTTCAAGGCAATTTGAATCTTGTTGGAATCAAGGCAATGTAAACGACATATTTATACTTACTGGAAACAGGGAATCTAATGAGACAACCTGTGCCATTAAATCAAGAGAGAGAGATAAGGAAAATCTAGTGACACTCTAGGCATTCCACATAAGACACGAGTACTAGACCTCCATGGGCTTCAGTGTGGAGTAACACTTCATAACTTTTGCGTCACTCATGTCACTTAGCATGTGACGACCAAATCATCCTTGCCTTTGTTATTGTGGTATAAACAAAAGGCCACGTAAAAATTTTCCATCCTATTCATTTCCCTTCCCCTGTGAAACTAGGATGCTTATCTTTGTTGAAGCAAATAAGTGAAACTTGTTTTACATACAGTAGCTTTCTGTGGTTGCTACTTGATTGCACAGAACTGGAACAAGGGCGGGGAAGCGTAAGCACCTAGAAGAATCTCTGATTTAAGTGCGGTGTGAATAAATGAATAGTACTTATAGTCCATGCAATTAGTAGCATCTACAAACATGTATAAGACTTGTACAAACATAAATTTTTCTTTACGTAATACTATGTGTACATATAGTTCCAAGAAAACTCAATTTTATTCGTGAAGTACCTTCATGAAGGCGACCTTTTTATTACATTGGTTGATAAACCATGTGGCTTCTAAATTGGCCAATGATACAAGAACCTGACGTGGCCATACCAAAACCAGAGAACCTTTGACCAACCCCATCTCACGCGCTCTGCCTGATAAACATCAATACCAAAAGCAGAATGGCTCTCTTAGCACAAGACGTGGTCTGCTTCGACTTCCTCTTTCTCTTTCAACCCCTAGCCTGCATTGTTGATGACCATAAGAAAAAGTCTCCATCAACAATGAAAACTTCATGCCAGAGAGTTAAAATTCTGCCGACACTTAATTCGGGATCCCCACTTACCTAGAATCGCGCTCCCAACAAGCTCCCAAGCTGGGAGCGCAAATTCGCATAACTAGATCGTGAAAACCATATTGAATGTAGTTTTCCTACCACATTTTTAATCTGCACTATTTTAAAAAATATTTTATTGTTGGTGTACAAGTAAAATAGAGACCATCATATGGTTTTAATGTAGACATGGTGATGTGGAGCCCCACGGTAAGAAGATTATGATTTTTTTTATGGGTTTGAGGAATTCAGTAATCAGGAGTACATGCCCTTGAAACCAGATTTGCAGATCCAAAGATAACAACGATCAGGTTAGGTCAAATATTATTGATGCAGATGGAAGATTTACAGAAGCAGCGTCTCATACACGATTTCAATCTGAATAGTTGTAACAGTGAATTTGATGTACTATTTACATACAATGTATAGTCCTAGCCATTTAGGTTTCTAGGCCCAGATCAGGATTAGTCATTTTCTATATTTACTGACGCAAGCACTTCACTACATCATATTGCTTCTTGGACGAGTAATTTTAAAAAGAAGGAAAAACGATAATTCCTCACTCAGTTGTGTAGTTTCTCTTTCTCCTGCTCAGATGAAACAGCACATGTTTCAGAACTCTATTTCTCGAAACGAGTGACCAAAAATTACTCTTCGAACACGCAATCCCACCAACACATCTCTTCCATAGATAAGTACGAGTAATAAGAAAGTCATTATCAGCATGAAGACGTGTAAGTTACAAAAAAACCTATATATAAACCAAGGCATCAAAAGCAAAATACGACAAGAGTTAGGAAGTCTGGAAAATTCTGCTTAATCGTCATTCTTTTCTCACTGACCTTGTTCCTTATCCTCAAAATATCGCCCATATGTTGCCCACACAAATCAATAGCCTGCATGCATCCCATAAAAATAGAAAACACTTTCAAAGGCCTCCCATAAAGAAAGATAGTAAAGACCCCCTTTTTTTGGGTGCCTCTTGCCCTTCTCTTAAATTTAAACCACTGGCAAACCTTTCCAGTCCTCAATCTTCCAATCTTCCTTCTGGAAATAGAACTTCAAAAAAAACCATAGGCTAAAGACACTGGCACTCCACAAATCTGTTACTTGTCCACTGCCATTATTGAAGAGACGATTAAATTCTCTGCACAGCTCCACCTTACCAAAACTACACACGGGATCCGGGCAAATACAGCAGTGAAACCTCACGAGATCTCCCCAAATGCCCTTAATGCTTTCGGAAGGCTGCACCCATATGAATTCAACTTCCTTGGTGGCCTCCCCACACCCACCTGCCCTCCCCCCTTCCCACCTCATCATGCATGCTCATCACAAGGGAAGCTTATCCCACAGTCAGCGGAACAAACTGATCAGTAAAATGACACCTTAATTATCTTAAAAATGGAACAACTTAAGCCGGTCATTAGGCTTCCTTTACCGTGGTACCAGCATAAACAGTTCAGAAAACCTCTTATATGCGTAAAATTACAATTAATCAAGTGCCCCCTTGTCCTAACTACATGTCCAACAGTGACTTGGATGAGGGCAACATGACTCAGCTTAAAAGCAAAGCAAGGAACAGCGGAGGAGGAGCCGAAACAAAAGAAAACAATGCCCGGGCTTCACAACTCAAAGGACACTATAACTAAGTCATAGAAGCCTCCTTTTCTCTCTTTCAGTCTTTCCTTGATTACAAGCTGGGATACCTCCCTTTTAAAGACGTACAAAAATATGAAATAGGTACCAAAAGAGTCTACTCATTCCTGAAAATGCGCAAAGGACAGGAGATGTCCTAGTGCACACATAATGTCTCCCATCCTAAATAAGAACTTGAGTAACTCAGAGCCACGTGTCTGCTTGCCCCGTGACACCATCATCGAGCGACATACCTCAAGGAACTAAAGGAACACGACCACGTAGGATCTTCTACACTTGTAGAACTCTTACAGTTCAACTACTTTTAAGAAAAAGAAGAAAAAGAAGTAAAGAACTGGTGTGTCAATATACGAAAATCTATTCAGTTGCTGCTTCCAGGTTTCTTTAATCTTTCTTCCCGCTTCATATTTGCGGCAGGATCCATTGCGCAATAACCGCCACCTGCTACTGTGTTTGCAACACTTGGTCTTCAAAGTACCATTTTACAGCTTGGTAAGCCATCGCTCCGTATAAATACCCTGTTGAAAGCTAATTCTTTGTTTAAAAGAAGCTTTTCACCACTTTAATGTGCTGATAACATTATTGACCATTACAAAAATTAGTAATTTATAACCCGAGCGTTAAACCATTCATCGGAATGATACGACATCCACTGATGCTTTTAAGGTGACGTTTATCATTCCAATTTCAAGCTCGTCCCTGTCTTGTTTTCAAAATCTTTCTCATGTTAAAAAGAAGGTCTGAGAGCCAGAAACCCTCAAGTAGCATTCTCCACTACGAAGACGAGACAAATGATAAGCTGCGACATGACTACATCCAGGTCTCATCACAGTATGACAATTGTAAGGCTTCAAATAAACAATCCTTTTCTGGCGTTGAAAGAATTTCCTATCTGACAACTTTAATCCAGTATTCAATTTCCCTCAAAAATGTACAAAAGAGAGATAACGTCCAAATAGCATCATATACTCTTTTCTTCAAACCATACACAGACAAGTAACACAAAAAGAGAACAAAAACTTCTACAGCAAGATACACAGAACTACATTCCCAGGAATTAGTAAATAAAGAAGTAAAATAAACCCCAATATTGTAACTCAGAACCAGTACCATTTTAAATATGGCCAAGAGGACAAGCTGAAACAAATGTTAAGTAGACAAATCCACATGAGCTGATTGTATTGTCAAAAACTCCATACACTTGAACTATACTGGTGGATGCACATATATGGGTCGCACTAATTCATAAGATGATATTCAGTGACCTTTTTATGATTCAGAAATATCTTACCGTTGCTTGTAATATAGTCGAAGGACTCCAAAGCCTCGGAAGTATTTCGGTAGATGTTTGGTGATAGTATATGCACCAAATGAGAATCAACCCACCTAAATCATGAAAAGGTATATCATTAATGACCTGAATCTACTAAAGATCGATTTCACTTGCAGATTATACTAGTGACAACAGACACATGACCAAGATCATGCATGAAATCTTGCCCAGAAGATGAAAACAAATAAAAAAATGACATAATACAACAATGTTTATAGACGAAAAGGAAAAATGAAATATCTTCCAGTTAGAGGCTACGCAGACACACGACAGCAGATTCCAATAAGAGGCTAAGAGACTCAAGAATCAAGATAGAGAAACCCCAAATAAGACAAGCATCTCCAGTGCTCTCCAGCTGAGGCTCCATCGGAACCTTCCGCCTAAGTTATAGCTTAAACCTAAGATGATTAGTAGTTAATACGTTGTTGACATAGTTTTATATAACTTTTCTCCACTTAT
>JAVXUO010002554.1:0-74687 GCA_033065855.1 Escallonia rubra | reverse complement strand
CAAAGATGAAGACTTTAATTCAATAAGTATCTTACACCAACTTGAAGAAGAGGCATTGAATGCCGCCGCTGGGATTCAATGGATGGGGATAGTTGATGTGAGTGTGAGGAAAGATAGGTGAGGAAGTGTATGGCTATCTAGGAAGCAGGTGGATTGATGTCAGAAAGGGAATGAATGGAAAGAGAAAGGAAAAAAGAGAGGAGATTGGGTCAAACGAACCCTTGCCTATTTTGTATTTTGGAATTGTATCAAGTATTAAGCTATTCACTATTGTGGTATTTACCTTTAATCTCCTATTTATTTAGGGGTAATTTTGGATGAATAATATATTGAAATCCTCATAGGGTTTTGTTATTCGGCTAAGATATTCACATACCACATTCTCTCGCATACATCCATCCATTCGTACACTTGTACTTCATTATTGCGCATGGCAATCAAGTCATGATCTTTCAATAGATAGGTAAATTTTTTTATCCCAGCAATCAGAACCTAGTAATTTTACAAAAAAAATAATTTTACAAACCAAAGATCAAGGTTAAGGTCGCCTTTTCTTAGGTCAAACTACGAGGCTTTGATCCCGATTTATCAAACTGGGTATGTATGTGACTTAAACTCCCTTGTTGAGTTCAAACTAATTAGGTAGATAGAATTAGGGTTTGTATCAACATAAAAAATGAAACCATCGAATAATACTAATACAGTTACATACCATTTACTTCGTTGTGTTGGTGTTTGCATAAACCACCAACACCTTCTTGTCTTATAACTTAGTCCTTGAATTGAATCTAAGGTTTGTGCAGAGTAGATTAACTTAATTGGTGATCTAGTGTTTATTTTAGGATTTTTCTTGTTTTTGTCAATAATTATTTTAAGTAGCTACAAAAATTAAATGGCAACTCGAAAACTAGGATTTTTGGATGCACGTTGTCATATTGTTGACTCGCTTGGGACAAATTAAAAGAACTAGACTCATATTACTTTGTAAGAATTGGTGATCTTTATTTGCTTGTGTTCTTTCGCATATTATTTTGCTTCTAATGTTTCTTCGCGTCACGCACACACGCACATGAGTCTTCCCCATCTACTAAGTTGGTGGTAACATTTGAAACTCTTGGTCTTCCAAAGATGTAAAGGGGAATGTGATTGTGCTCTCACGACCATAGTACCAAAATGCTTCTCACCATTTATGTATCGAACAATTTGCACACATGTCGAGGATGCGGTAGTATAACGGAATGCCGTTTTAAAATGTATAAGTGACGGGATGAAAAAGGGGTTATGTGCGGTGCCCAGACACGCTCAATGGCAACGGTGCAGGGCATGGTCAATAAGCATTGTGCGAGGGAACGTAACATGGAGATGGCGCATGTCTTGCGGCAGATGGACACAATACTGGGAGCACATAGCCTGGACACGACGAGCGCTCGGGCACGACCAAGCATCACGACAGGGATAGCATGGCGACAGTTCTCATAGAGCACGACACTCCTAAGTAGAAAAAAAATGGTCAAGGAAGGAGGTCTTCACTTTGTGTTGGTTGGATGACCCAATGAGAGTGGATGGACTCCAAGGAAGGTGAAGGCAAGGAAAGGGGATGGAGACCCCAAAGAGGAAGAAAGACGCCTCCCTTAAGGGGAAGGGTAGAAGAAGGGGAAAATGAGCCCTTCAAGGGTGAGCGGAGAAGGGACCAAAGAGGGGGGAACCTAGCCCAACCCCTTGGAGGGAGAAGGCCGAGACCCGACCCTAAAGAGGAAGGCCTAGGGCCGTCCCAAACCCAAGGTGCTCACCCTCGCCTCCTTTTTCAAGGGAGAGGCGCGTCGATCTCAACACTTGGGTGATTTTTCGGATAAAATGGCGTGGCACGTGATTTGGAGCGTGCTCTCTGGGTTAGCTGGAAGGGTAGCCTTGAACTTTTGACCGTTGAACATTTACTAACGTGTCTTGAAAAGTTGGACCCTTTTTAATGATTTGAAGTTAAGACATTAAAAGGAAAACACAAATGAATCCCGTTTGATTCTTTCTAAATTTGTTAAATTGAAAAAGATGTCCGGTTTGCATACAGAGTTTTTGTCAAGGTAGTCACTCCATAAGTATTTAAGATCGGATAAAGATAAATGTCTCTAATGGTCTCCCATAGAGGTGGCAATCACAACCCCCACTCATTTACAAATGCCCTAAATAAATGGGTCTAAGTGGATCAGTAACTATAGAACCCAATAACCCATACGTTTAAACGGGTTTTCAATGGATGCCCAACTAACCATAAAATTTAGTAACCTACATTTTCAATTACCCAGTCATACACCGGATGATTCGCGACCACCTGCCCTCGTCATCGCCGTTACCTCCGTTTGTTCCCCTCCACCACCTATCGTCGCCTCCGCCACCACTTGTCATCGCTGGCACCACCCTTTCGTCACTGAAGGAACCACTACCCGACCCACGACCAAGCACCACCAACACTCCACAAGCTCTAAGGCGAAAGCAAGGCGATGGTGGCAGGGAGACAACCAGGCGATGATGGCAGGGCAACGACGCAGCGATGGCGGTGACGTTTCAGATCTAAGGATCTAGAACAAATATTTGGTTTTTGGGGAAGGAATTTAGATCTCCTAAAGAGTGATCGTTAACATATCAAATAGTGGTATTCGTGGTGGCAGACTGGCGATGGTTACGTTGGTTGAATTGTGGTGGTGGTTGAAAGTACGATGAAGGTTGCAATTTTTTTGCGACGACAGTAATGGTGATGGACTTGGTGATGGGGGACCTTTACAGGTGTTGATTTTTATTTTTGTTGTGGATATTGTGGTGTTTGTGGCTTCGATGTGGTAGTTGAGGGTATTGAGGCGATTTGGCGTGGCAGCGGCGAAGGTTATATAGGCGTGACAGCAACACAGGCAGGTGCGGCGGCAGGTGCCCTGATCGCAGCAACTGCGCTGGGTGCAAGTGCGGTACAGTATGACGTTTGTTGAAAAATTTTGAACTGGATATGTACGATTCCTTATTGGATAAATGGGAAAAACCAACCCATTTAAGAGAGAATCCATTTAACCCATAATAATAACTATTTGTAACCAACCCACTTAATTTACACCCAAACCCAACAACACTTGGTCGCATTTTGCCACCCCTAGTCTCCCACGTGGGGATAAATAGAACTTAACCGGTTACCAAACAGGAATCTAGGACTTCAGAAATTCTTGCATGCACGAGGAGGAAAAAGATGAAACTATTTAATTGAATCAAAATGGCAAATCCATTACAGTTATCCTGCCTGCCTGAATCATCAAGGCAAGAGATTGGGAAATATCACGGTACCAGCCTACACTTGGGACCACAATGTGAATTGGGAAACAGTGGCACCAGCAAAATGATTCTATAAATTTGAATGAGTCCACCACCCATTGCAAAATCGTCAAAATCCAGTGGGACAAAAAATATGGATATGGGATCTCTGATATCTCCTCTGTTGAAGACTTACCCTGTCTCGTGCCAATCTAGGCCTTGATCCTAGAAGACTCTCCTACAACAGTCTCCATTCTTTCATACCATTCACCAATTCGTGTGTGTTCCACCATGTCTTTCCCTGACCTCAGATAACGAATAGGTCTCAAAACCCCAAAAACAGCAAGATCAGCTAAATTGGGCTTGGTACCCCCTGAAGCAATTGGAGAGAAAATTAAGTCAAGTATTTGGTCACAAAGGCAAAAAAGTAGCCTGAAATAAATAAATAAATAAATAAAAGACATGGTCATGCACAATAGCTCTATCATTTGATAATGGAACCTAAGACAACGTCAAGCACATGGCACATGCACCCTTATTCCAGCAATTTCCGCCATAAAGCCAGCTGCCTTTAAGAATAGATGAACCAAAAATGAACACATAGCGACTTTCACAAACTACATATATGAAATACAATGTCCCTTTTTCCGATTCTGATCTTTTCCCCTAAACTATTTGATACAAGAACACAATGTAAGGAGAAGTGCACGTTTACAAGCTTGTTTTTGAAACCTCGGTACTTTCTTAAAACCTTTTTCTTTTTTGGGTATAGCATAGGTCTTAACACCACAAAGATAGCAAGATCGACTATATTAGGCTTCGTGCCTCCTGAAGCAATTTTAAAAATAGAGTCCTTGAAATTTATATGAACTACAAATGAACACTATGATATTTAAACAAACTGCATGTATGAAACATGATGTCCATTTTTCCACATTTCAATTTACTTAAATGAACTATTTGATACAAAAACACATTCTAAGGAGAAGCACATTCTATTATAAGCTTGTTTTTGGAAGCTGCGCACTTTATTCTCAGAACTATATTTTTTGTTACGGCTAAAACACTAAACGGCAATATCAAATGTGATGACTATCGGAAAGCTTGATTGCTACCGAGTCTTTGAACCATGATATGTACTGTTCATAGGGGGAGAAAAATCTAACAAAAGAATTAGAATCTTTAAAAACTATGTAAGGATGTCACGGTGGTTTATCCGATTAGTGCTGCAATTTAGCTGGTAGATTATTTCCAACCTAAAAGCAAATCATACTCAAAGTTAATGCTAGCAAATAATTTTCAACCTACGATATGCTAAGCTACTAAAAGATTTTTTTTATCAAGTTTTATGCATTCGAATTCCAATCTAGGATTTGCTTGGGTCAGTGTTATCAAAGGCGCGCCTAGGCGCAAGCAAGGCGCAAGTGGAGGCGCAAAGAAAAGCCCAAAAATCCTATTTTTTTAATTTTTGCATCATGTCATCATCTCAACCGTTCATTATTTTTTGTTCTTTATTTCATAATATAACAAATCAATATCTAAAACACAAAAAAACCTAAAACCCCAAATCCCTAATCACTCGATTGTCGTATTGTTGTTCATTGTGTTAGCGTGCCGTCTCCGATTGTTACTTTTTTTAAAAATAAATATACTCCTTCACTTCACCTTATAAACAAAGAAGATGAAATTAAGGAGGAATCTTTAAAAATAAATTGGAGCCTATGATTCCCCTTTGAGGAAAACATTGTTGCTTTAACCTTCACTAATGATAAAGATGACGTCGTCATATTTAATTAGGATCAACTACTTCTCATTAGATATGAAACTTTTTCTAGTGTTCAAAGTTGGTTAAATTGCCATGTTCTAATTTTTTTATGTGATTTTATTGTTTTAATGCACTAATATCTATTTATTTTTATTTTGCGTCTCACTTCGAAAAGGCGCGCAACTGCGCCTAGGCTCCAGGAACCCTTTGCGTCTTAGGTGCACATGCGACTTTAATAACTATGGCTTGGGTATTAGAAGAACCCCCAACGAGGCAAAAACCCCCAACACAAGATGCAGGTAAAAAAAAAGAGTGAAAATTGAGCTGGGGACCAGAAATACATCCTTATATGGAGCGCCCCCAAGCTCACCTCTCCAACCACCCAACTTATACGAGTAAAAGCCGCAACCTCAACAGCCATACAGAAAACTCACCAAGAAAACTTAAAAATGCCAAACAAATTCTAGGAACTCCTTACGACACTCGTTCCCACACACCTTATTAGAGCTTTTGCACAGCTTCTTGCTGTATATAGATAGTTGAATTTGTAATCAGTTCACAACCCCTAGAGATGCTTGTGTGAAGAAGTTTACTTGACAAACAGAGGCCCACCCCCTGCCAGAAAAAGAAAAACAGAAGCAAAGAGTAAGAAGTTCTTCCAACTCAAGGCCCATTGTTGAATTCTCTCGCCAAATGGACCACACAAGGCACAGTGGAGCCAGCCTCCGCCTCTTAATAACCTCTTTGAGCCCTCATCCCACTCCAGCCTCTGAACAACTCTGCTACTGATGCTAAACATAAACCAGAGCAAAACACCACATGTTCCCCATATTCCAAACAAATGATCTACATGTCTCCCATTCTTCTTGCATTACCAAAAATTTATCATAGTCTTTTGCCACCTTCTCATCTTATGAATCACCAATATGTCTTCCCTTGCAGCTGAAAAAGCAACAAAAGCCACCCTGGAAGGTATATAAGCCTGCCAAGGGTGTCCCTGCACCTCCTTTCAGTTTCACACAGAGAACAGACAGAAAGCTTGTTGAGAAGGAAACCCTATCTCACAAAGCACACCCAAGAAATCCACGACAGCCTCCATCCACAAAACACAAAAAGTCCCTCCAAAGTCCAGGGTTCCGAGCAAACTCTTCACTCCAGCAGACATAATTCGAAACACTTGCCTCCCTATCAATATCATATTGGTAATACTCAGGGAATCTGGACCTAAGCGGAAGAGACTTGCGCGACTTGTTTTTACCATTTGGTGGCGGCACTTTTTGCTTCAAATCAGGCCATCCATTAGCGATGCCCCTCCAGAAACCCGCTCCAAACCTAGGTCGGCGCTGAGTCCGCAAACATACTTACTCCCTAGAATATCTCCTTAACCACTTTCCAAGCAAAGCTTGGTTGAACAAACCAAATTCCTTGATACCAATTTTTCTCTTCTCCTCATCCTTTACCTCATTGATAAGAAAAGGAGACTAAATATTTGATTCACTGTTCCGTTGGAATAGTTGTTAAGCCAGAACGTAAACTAAAGATCGTCGAAGAGAACTTTTTGGAGATCCAAAAATCGCCTCAACTGTCCTTTTGACGGCCGAAAAGGGTTGACATAATCACAAAGAATACACTGGATGTGAACATAACCCTAGCATTACATGTGTTGAACTTCTACGTTAAAGTTTGCAGTTTCAGTCATGTATGATAAGCATTAACTATCAAAGTGACAAGATAGTATCTAGAGGACAAACCAAGAAAGTCCCGGCCATCAAGTGCATTCACCCATGTTTCTGCAGCTTCATACAAGGCGGCACGTTCATCAGAAATGTCATATTTCTTCTTCAGTTTTTTGGAGACAAAATACATAGCTGCAGCACCGACGTACTTCACAGTAAATTTTTCGCTGTAGCTGAAATTACCTACAAGGAGATGAGTTTACATAAGAAACAATGTGCTAAACAGAATCATATCCACCACTCGATAAAATTCACTAGTAATAACATCAGTAAATTCACTAATAACATCAGTAGTTTGAGCATAATTCACAGAATCTTTTGTAGCAACAACAGCTTTAGGCAATCGGACTTGATAAACATTAGATCCCCAACAAAAAACATAAGTATAAACACAAATATAAGGTTCAAGGCAATGTGAATCTTGTTGGAATCAAGGCAATGTAAACGACATATTTATACTGACTGGAAACAGGGAATCTAATGAGACAACATGTGCCATTAAATCAAGAGAGAGAGATAAGGAAAATCTAGTGACACTCTAGGCATTCCACATAAGACACGAATACTAGACCTCCATGGGCTTCGGTGTGGAGTAACACTTCATAACTTTTGCGTCACTCGTGTCACTTAGCATGTGAAGGCCAAATCATCCTTGCCTTTGTTATTGTGATATAAACAAAAGGCCACGAAAAAATTTTCCATCCTATTCATTTCCCTTCCTCTGTGAAACTAAGATGCATATTTTTGTTGAAGCAAATAAGTGAAACTTCTTTTACATACAGTAGCTTTCTGTGTTTGCTACTTGATTGCACAGAACTGGAAGAAGGGCGGAGAAGCGTAAGCACCTAGAAGAATCTGAGTTGAGTGCGGCGTGAATAAATGAATAGTACTTATAGTCCATGCAATTAGTAGCATCTACAAACATGTATAAGACTTGTACAAACATAAATTTTTGTTTACGTAATACTATGTGTATATATAGTTCCAAGAAAACTCAATTTTATTCGTGAAGTACCTTCATGAAGGCAACCTTTTTATTACTTTGGTTGATAAACCATGTGGCTTCAAAATTGGCCAATGATACAAGAACCTGACGTGGCCATACCAAAACCAAAGAACCTTTGACCAACCCCATCTCACGCGCTCTGCCTGATAAACATCAATACCAAAAGCAGAATGGCTCTCTTAGCACAAGACATGGTCTGCTTCGACTTCCTCTTTCTCTTTCAACCCCTAGCCTGCATTGTTGATGACCATAAGAAAAAGTCTCCATCAACAATGAAAACTTCATGCCAGAGAGTTAAAATTCTGCCGACACTTAGTTCGGGATCCCCACTTACCTAGAATCGCGCTCCCAACAAGCTCCCAAGCTGGGAGCGCAAATTCGCATAACTAGATCGTGAAAACCATATTGAATGTAGTCTTCCTACCACATTTGTAATCTGCACTATTTTACAAAATATTTTATTGTTGGTGTACAAGTAAAACAGAGACCATCATATGGTTTTAATGTAGACATGGTGCAGTGGAGCCCCACGGTAAGAAGATTATGATTTTTTTTATGGGTTTGAGGAATTCAGTAATCAGGAGTACATGCCCTTGAAACCAGATTTGCAGATCCAAAGATAACAACGATCAGGTTAGGTCAAATATTATTGATGCAGATGGAAGATTTACAGAAGCAGCGTCTCATACACGATTTCAATCTACAATCGAGGGAATAGTTGTAACAGTGAATTTGATGTACTATTTACATACAATGTATAGTCCTAGCCATTTAGGTTTCTAGGCCCAGATCAGGATTAGTCATTTTCTATATTTACTGACGCAAGCACTTCACTACATCTATTGCTTCTTGGACGAGTAATTTTAAAAAGAAGGAAAAACGATAATTCCTCACTCAGTTGTGTAGTTTCTCTTTCTCCTGCTCAGATGAAACAGCACATGTTTCAGAACTCTATTTCTCGAAACGAGTGACCAAAAATTACTCTTCAAACACGCAATCCCACCAACACATCTCTTCCATAGATAAGTACGAGTAATAAGAAAGTCATTATCAGCATGAAGACGTGTAAGTTACAAAAAAACCTATATATAAACCAAGGCATCAAAAGCAAAATACGACAAGAGTAAGGAAGTCTGGAAAATTCTGCTTAATCGTCATTCTTTTCTCACTGACCTTGTTCCTTATCCTCAAAATATCGCCCATATGTTGCCCACACAAATCAATAGCCTGCATGCATCCCATAAAAATAGAAAACACTTTCAAAGGCCTCCCATAAAGAAAGATAGTAAAGACCCCCTTTTTTTGGGTGCCTCTTGCCCTTCTCTTAAATTTAAACCACTGGCAAACCTTTCCAGTCCTCAATCTTCCAATCTTCCTTCTGGAAATAAAACTTCAAACAAAACCCTAGGCTAAAGATACAGGCACTCCACAAATCTGTTACTTGTCCACTGCCATTATTGAAGAGACGATTAAATTCTCTGCACAGCTCCACCTTACCAAAACTACACACGGGATCCGGGCAAATACAGCAGTGAAACCTCACGAGATCTCCCCAAATGCCCTTAATGCTTTCGGAAGGCTGCACCCATATGAATTCAACTTCCTTGGTGGCCTCCCCACACCCACCTCCCCTCCCCCCTTCCCACCTCATCATGCATGCTCATCACAAGAGAAGCTTATCCCACAGTCAGCGGAACAAACTGATCAGTAAATTGACACCTTAATTATCTTAAAAATGGAACAACTTAAGCCGGTCATTAGGCTTCCTTTACCGTGGTACCGGCATAAACAGTTCAGAAAACCTCTTATATGCGTAAAATTACAATTAATCAAGTGGCCCCTTGTAGTAACTACATGTCCAACAGTGACTGGGATGAGGGCAACATGAATCAGCTTAGAATCAAGGCAATATACAGAGGAGGAGGAGTCGAAACTAACGAAAACAATGCCCGGGCTTCACAACTCAAAGGACACTATAACCAAGTCATAGAAGCCTCCTTTTCTCTCTTTCAGTCTTTCCTTGATTACAAGCTGGCATACCTCCCTTTTAAAGACGTACAAGAATATGAAATAGGTACCAAAAGAGTCTACTCATTCCTGAAAATGCGCAAAGGACAGGAGATGTCCTAGTGCACACATAATGTCTCCCATCCTAAATAAGAACTTGAGTAACTCAGAGCCACGTGTCTGCTTGCCCCGTGACACCATCATCGAGCGACATACCTCAAGGAACTAAAGGAACACGACCACGTAGGATCTTCTACACTTGTAGAACTCTTACAGTTCAACTACTTTTAAGAAAAAGAAGAAAAAGAAGTAAAGAACTGGTGTGTCAATATACGAAAATCTATTCAGTTGCTGCTTCCAGGTTTCTTTAATCTTTCTTCCCGCTTCATATTTGCAGCAGGATCCATTGCGCAATAACCGCCACCTGCTACTGTGTTTGCAACACTTGGTCTTCAAAGTACCATTTTACAGCTTGGTAAGCCATCGCTCCGTATAAATACCCTGTTGAAAGCTAATTCTTTGTTTAAAAGAAGCTTTTCACCACTTTAATGTGCTGATAACATTATTGACCATTACAAAAATTAGTAATTTATAACCCGAGCGTTAAACCATTCATCGGAATGATATGACATCCACTGATGCTTTTAAGGTGACGTTTATCATTCCAATTTCAAGCTCGTCCCTGTCTTGTTTTCAAAATCTTTCTCATGTTAAAAAGAAGGTCTGAGAGCCGGAAACCCTCAAGGAGCATTCTCCACTACGAAGACGAGACAAATGATAAGCTGCGACAGGACTACATCCAGGTCTCATCACAGTATGACAATTGTAAGGCTTCAAATAAACAATCCTTTTCTGGCGTTGAAAGAATTTCCTATCTGACAACTTTAATCCAGTATTCAATTTCCCTAAAAAATGTACAAAAGAGAGATAACGTCCAAATAGCATCATATACTCTTTTCTTCAAACCATACACAGACAAGTAACACAAAAAGAGAACAAAAACTTCTACAGCAAGATACACAGAACTACATGATGCCAAGGAAAGTGGGTTCGTACCTACGTGGAGGTGTCACAAAGGCTGCAGTCCGAGTCAGCTTCCAAGTATATAAAGTGAGAGACAACAAGGACGGAGTAAGGGCTAAGAGCAAGGTTTCTCAGACAGGCCGTGAGGAGTGGCAATGCTGTGGAGACGAGGCTGAGACGAACAGGTCCGGCAGTCGACAGTCCAAGTCAAAGGTCCGAGTCGAGGTCCAATGTTACGGTCCAAAGTTATGTCCGATTTGTGTTTCTCTCTCTAGAATCCAAGAGCTCCCAAATTTTAGAGTGAGAAAGTGATTTTGTAAGAATGAGCCAAAAGTCCACTTTTGAGTCATAAAGTGCACTATTTATAAGAAACAGTGTGCTTATGTCATAAAGTGCCACATGTCGTCCCCTGGGAGTGACACGTCACGAGGGGGTCCCAAAATATCGGTTCTCCGTTGGACTGCCGGTTCCCAAATTCGCGTTGCCTGCCCCACACAGCGTCGCTCTACCTGTCTGAGAAGACTGACCACACCGCGGTAGCATGATCAGAGTAAGCCTGTTGCTCCAGCCACCGGTCCAAGCCCTTACTGAATCCCACAAGATGCGTCAAGAGACGCATAGATAACCTGACAGTGGTGATGGTTGCCCCTATAGCCAACTGCCAGGCGGACTAGGCGCGATGCCCTCCAAGGACCTGCTCCCGTCCCAGAGTGATCGGTGGGTCATTGTCCTGGTGGTGTCGACGATCAACGGTAACATGAGTGGACATGCTCGCAGCTCAGTGCTCAGAGTCCGCTGTGAGGGATCCTCGTGCCGGAGCCCCCTTGATTGTGACGGCGATGGCTTTAAGGTTGTGAGCTCATCCCGTGGCGGCGATGACTATAAGGTTGTGAGTCCATCCCGCTGCGAGGGGTCCTCGTGCCGGAGCCCCCCGTGATTGTGTCGGCGATAGCTTTAAGGTTGTGAGCCCATCCCGTGGCGGCGATGACTATAAGGTTGTGAGTCCATCCCGCTGCGAGGGCCGGAGCCCCCCGTGATTGAGACAGCGATGGCGTTAAGGTTGTGAGCCCATCCCGGTGCAAGGGCCGGAGCCCCTCCCGGTGCAAGGGCCGGAGCCCCCCGTGATTGAGACGGCGATGGCTCTAAGGTTGTGAGGCCATCCCGGTGCGAGGGCCAGAGCCCCCCCGTGATTGTGACGGCGATGGTTTTAAGGTTGTGAGCCCATCCCGGAAGCATGTAACATGATTGTGGCGCATGGGCGCGGTGCCTACAGCACGAGACAATACCTGGTGCCGGGTCACATGTTATAAAGTGGCGCACAGGCGCGGCGATGAACATCGCGGAGACAATACCTGGTGCCGTGGGCACATGTCATGGAAGTGGCGCACGGGCACGGCGACGAACGTCGCAGAGACAATATTTGGTGTCGGGGGCACATGTTATGAAAGTGGCGCGGCGACGAACGTCGCGGAGCAATACTTGGTGCCGGGGGCACGTATGATGAGAATGGCGCACGGGTGCGGCGACGAACGTCGCGGAGCAATACTTGGTACCGGGGCACGAATTATGAGAATGGCGCACGGGCGCGGAGACGGCGCACGGGCGCGCGTCGGGTGTCCCGGAGACGGGGCATGAGTTGAGTGTGCTTGTTATAACAAAATAATGAATGCAACATGTAGTAATGACAAAGTTGGGAGTGATGGTATGCGGTCGTCGACGACGGGTTATTTGGTGGTAGCGCACGACTTTGGGCGACGGGCATCGCGTGAGCGGTGCGCGATCACGGGCGACGGACGTCGTGAGGTTGATGTAGGACGGACGTCGCAAGGTTGATGTACGAACGTCCATAAACATCGCGGAGGTGCAAAGGCTCGAGAAAACAAGTGCGCGTGGGGGGGGGGAGGCCAGAGGCCAAAAATGGGGGGAAGGCCAAGGCCAAGGCCGACCCCCGGGGGAGGCCGAGACCGACCCTAGGGGGGCCAAGGCCAATTGGCCAACTCCCATGAAGGAGCCCAAGGCCACTCCCCTCTTTTGGTGAACTTCGGGCGCGCCGACGGTATGTGTTTTGATGGGCAATGACAAATCCGGAAACTGCGTTACGACGAGCGTGTTGACGTGAATCGTACCCATGTGACGAATAAGGTGCCAAAGTTACGTACGAAGCGAAAAAGTGTGAAAAGGGGTTGCGCGAAAGGGGTGAACCAGCTGAGGCCAACCCCTCCTGGAGGCCGAGGCCGACCCCCTAGGCATGGGGAAGGCCGAGGCCGACCCCCTGGGGCTGGCCAAGGCCAAATGGCCAACTCCCATTTTTGGAGCCCAAGGCCACTTCCCTTTTTGGCGAACTTCGGGCGCGCAGTCGGTAGGTGTTTTGATGAGCAATGGCGAATCCGGAAGTTGCGTTGTGACGAGCGTGTTGCCAAGAATCGTACCCACATGACGAACAAGGTACCAAAGTCATGTACGAAACGTACGAAGTGAAAAAATTGCGAAAAGGGGTTTGCGCGAAGGGGTGAACCACCGGGGGAAAATGGCCGAGGCCAACCCCTCATGGAGGTCGAGGCCGACCCCCTAGGCATGGGGAAGGCCGAGGCCGACCCCCTGGGGTTGGCCAAGGCCATTTGCCCCTTGACCCCGTTGCTCCAAGTGCGCCGTCGGCCGATGTTTTTGGTGAAAAAGTTCTCGGGTGGTTTCGGTGTGATGAACGTGTTAGCGTGAGTGACGTTGATGTAAAATAATTGGTGACTAAGTCGCGCGTGAGGCGTGCGAAGCAAAGAATGCACGTGACTTGGGCGCGCGCACTTTGACCGGTTCAATGCGTTGGAAAATTGATTGTTGAATCTGTCGACGTGTTCGCGTGAAATGGGACCCCTATTGGGCCCTTGGGTCCGACCAGAATAGGTTGGGAACACTACATTCCCAGGAATTAGTAAATAAAGAAGTAAAATAAACCCCAATATTGTAACTCAGAACCAGTACCATTTTAAATATGGCCAAGAGGACAAGCTGAAACAAATGTTAAGTAGACAAATCCACATGAGCTGATTGTATTGTCAAAAACTCCATACACTTGAACTATACTGGTGGATGCACATATATGAGTTGCACTAATTCATAAGATGATATTCAGTGACCTTTTTATGATTCAGAAATATCTTACCGTTGCTTGTAATATAGTCGAAGGACTCCAAAGCCTCGGAAGTATTTCGGTAGATGTTTGGTGATAGTATATGCACCAAATGAGAATCAACCCACCTAAATCATGAAAAGGTATATCATTAATGACCTGAATCTACTAAAGATCGATTTCACTTGCAGATTATACTAGTGACAACAGACACATGACCAAGATCATGCATGAAATCTTGCCCAGAAGATGAAAATAAATAAAACAATGCCATAATCCAACAATGATTATAGCCGAAAAGGCAAAATGAACTATCTTCCAGTTAGAGGCTACGCAGACACACGACAGCAGATTCCAATAAGAGGCTAAGAGACTCAAGAATCAAGATAGAGAAACCCCAAATAAGACAAGCATCTCCAGTGCTCTCCAGCTGAGGCTCCATCGGAACCTTCCGCCTAAGTTATAGCTTAGACCTAAGATGATTAGTAGTTAATACGTTGTTGACATAGTTTTATTTAACTTTTTCTCCACTTATTACCGAGACAAGGGCATTTGGAAGCTCCATATCTTCTACCTTCAAATTGGAAGACTCACGATTGCATTAGTTTCCTAAGTAGGAAAATCTAGATGTGCTAACAGGTCTGCATGTCAATAGGTTGACAACTGTTAACCATTTTTCTGGGTGCCAGGTTGACTACTGTTGATTCCAAAGCTAATGGTCTTTTATCGTAGAACTCTAGTCCAAACATGATTCAGGCACAAACAGAAATTCTAAAGAACGTCAAAGCCTTATCTTCATCTCTTCTTGAAGCTGCTCCCACTCAGTTGAAAGCTATGAAAGGGAAAGCAGAACTGCATATTAACTTGCTACTTATCGGACTCCCTATTGGCATTCAAAGTCTACTTCCAAAACTCAAAACCATTTACCGACCGGGCCCACCCTATAAGCCCCTTTCTCTCAGAAGGAGAAACCCTGCGAGAGAGCAAGTAAAGAAAAAGCAATTGAAATTTTAATGCATCAAACTGTAAAATTGATACATCCAGCCTAGTTTAGATGCAAATGATTGACCAAGAAAGAGGGGAAGTGAATCAAACATTAAACTACCAATCTGGAAATCACATAACCGACACCTTCAAATAGAACACCAAATCAGTAAATCACTTGCTGGGTCCTATATTGCTAGCGCACCCAGCAAACGTGCATCAATGGAGGATTCAATTATGGACATCTCTACCGTGTATCAGTGCATCAGTGGAGGTTAAAAGACTTTGCCAAGAACTCCTCATTGTTGAGTGCCTGAGCACTTCAGACTCCTTATATTTCGTCTTTTGGCTCACATGAGGCCTCTATTAATTCTGGGGGTCATATGATTCCTTCAAGGATGAAATCTGACTACTCCTGTATCAAAGTTGGGTCCCCAGGGCCATGGTATATTGTGCATCACCATGTGTTGCTCCCATTTCTTTTAATGCATGATCTCTCTTTCTTATGAATATAATTGAACAAGCAATGCCTCTAGATCACATCAAAATATGTATTGCACAAAAAAGCCATACAAATATAGAGTATAAGTTTTAATCTGACATCGTGGAGTACAAGTGCCTATCAGGTAATTATATGGGAAATCACGTTTGTAGTGAGCATAAAACCATTTTGGCAAGGAGTTAAACCTAATAGCAATACCTTAAGAAACACAGACTCGGGTAAGGGTACTGATACAACACGGATGCGGGTACGCCAATACGACACTTTTCCGAAAACAAGGAAACGAGTGCAGCTAGGAAACAAAACATTATAAAATTAACCAAATTCCGTTGATATAAGTGATTATAAAGTATTACATATGTGTGCCCAAATTTGTCAAGTAAATTGAAGTATTAGGGTGACTTTTAAAAAAGCCAAAGTTCAATCACTTCTTGTGTCAATGTATTGAGATTACGGGCTCAATATATGATTACAAGAAAATTAGTAAAAAAAGCCAGCTGAAACCAGTCCACTAATAGCACTATGCACGTGGACTATGAAAGGCCACAAGTGACAAACGCTAAAAAAAATATGCTAACAAAGAGAAATGATGTGGTCAAAGGCAAGGCAGACAAACCACGAGCCAGAAAGAAACTGTCGTCGCAGATGTGGTCAACGACAGCAGATTGAGAAATGCTTAGTAAACACAGGTCTGCTGTCACAAATCGTCGCAGCTTCTTTTTCTTCATTTCCTGATCCTCTTCTCTTCTTCAGCTAATCACCGTTGCTTCTTCTTCTACTATTACTGATCATTGCCGCTAGACATGCCAAAGCCTATCCATGACCTGGAGGTCAACCCAGCCGGGGCCAAAAAATAGGGTATGGTAATCCATTTTGTCTACCCGTATATTTTGGCAACCTGTACGTGCACGGCTCGGGTAAGAGCGGGTTGGGGATGGGCATAGCCGCGAGTAAAATACTTAGGACGACAAGAATACGCTTTTCGAAGAGTTTGAACTCTACAAAGATGATATGATGAAAAAGATAGGACAAGGTACAAGTCATGCAACGTGGAAACATATTTCATAAAGCCTGCTACATTGAAATATATTCCGTAAGGCCTTTTGTAGAACTTTATTTTTGAGAGAGCATATTGAATGTTGTTCAGCAAAGATGGATCGTTTAAAGTTCTATTATAATGTTTAAGTTTGAATTTTCCATGGAGATGTGTCTACTTTTATTTTTATATGGTGCTTATTTCCATTTTGAAGTTTGAGATTATGTTTAAGACTGACTTGGTTCTATTTCGGTGAAGCTGTTTTAATACTTCTCTATAATCTTAGTTGTCTAAATTACATTGAGTTGAAAGTATCATATTCAAAGCTTAAGGTTCAATGAAAGTTATCTGTTTGGTATAGTTCGGCTAGGAAAAAAGAACAAAAAAAAAAAAGAGGAGGGTGCGCATGTGCGCGGGGGGAGGAAAACCTGGGGTGACCTGTGTGTATACTCGGCCCACGGTGGGTTGAGCATGGATCCGAGAAATTGCTACCCCGTAAAACTCCGCGTAAATCTTACCAGTATCCGCAAGCATCGTATTGCAAAGAGTTACCTATAGGTGACCTAGGTAGCACGGACACCGCGTCCTACGGGTGACCTAGGTAGCACGGACACCGCGTCCGACACCGACACCGACACCGACCGGGCAACCGGACACCGCAATTATCAAAAAACCAGATTTTGGACACCGCAGGACACCGTTGAATTTTTAAATATATTTTTATTTTATTTTATTTTTGTATATATTTATATTTATATAATACACACACACACACACACATATATACATAATAATAAGAATAAACATCAATTTGAGTAGCTGAATTTCGTTCAAAACAGATGAGAAAGAAAGATAGTAGCATGAATGTCTCAACCTTAATAAGATTAGAGTCTCAACAGTAATAAGAGAGAAGAACATGGGACAAAAGGATCAAGGAGATATCATATATAGCTAGATGGGTCGGTAAATGAGGTCAGCTATGCTGACGTATCTTCCTATGAACCGGTTAGCTTGGGTGCTTTCGTTAACAAAACGAGAGAAAAGAAAGAGAAAGAAGAAGGGTACCTTTTTTGAAGTCGATCTGATTAGTTGGGCTTCAAAGTTCATTTCTAACAAAGTCCCCGAAATATTATATTTTGGCCCTATACGTGTGGACACTTCTTCAAGAGGTGTCCGACACTTCTTCAAGAGGTGTCCGACACTTCTTCAAGAGGTGTCCGACACTTCTTCAAGAGGTTTCCGACACGGTGTCCGGTAATTAACAAATAAATCAATAAATTCAGACACTGCTGAGAGGTGTCGGACACGTGTCCAGAGGTGTCGGTGAGGTGTCGAGGTATCGGTAGGTATTGGACACCATACCTCGACCTATATGAGGTATCGGTGCTTTCTAGCGGGTGACCAGCAGGTACCCCTCCCTCCATCTCTGTTCAAAAGCCATAGATCGAGTTTTGTTGTAACGTAAATTATTATCATTATTATTATTTTTTTTGTGAGAGCAGGTAAACCATCTTTGTGAAATTTGTGTCTCAAATCCCATGGTAAAGTCCCAAAGAAGAGTTTATATCTGATCCCTTTTCATAAGCAGAAAGAGATCTAAGAAATGTCCATATAGCTAAAGGAAGCTACCTTGATGGCAAGCGAAAGTATAGACCTAGCGAGCTGGGCTAAGTTCTTTAAAGTTTCAATTTTGACCTCTCAAGTATCAGGTGCATATCTCATCCGCCTCCTTGCCATGTCCTAAAACGCACCTAAAACTAAGAAAATTTAAGTACATAAAAATTACTGGACATGCACCGAGTGCGCAAACCGGCCAAACCAGACCATCACCAGGTGCTTCACCCAAATTGCCGCACCCGTGCTTCATAGACAATCTCATCAATTAACAAATGTATGCAGTCAACCATCACACGCTTTCAATTTTTCGTTTATCGAGCAAGGTAACAAGGTCTTGCTACAATGATGAGAAAAACCCAAGGGGAACTAGATCCTTCATCAGTTAACCCGGAAGCCGTGAAGCCCATGGAAACTTACAATCTAAGTCGCACAAATGGTTCCAGCATACTAGCCTATGACATCGAGGCAATTTTTCAGCCCGCGAGTTATTTTCTTCTAGTTATCAAACTCAAGTTATTTGCAAAATAAATTTAACATAAATATGTAACTCTTTGGGGGAATGAACAATGGCTACTGAGGGCATGAAAAACTTACTGGCGCCACTTTTTCTCTTCATCATTCTCAATGACTGCACTAGTGAACTTCTTGGGAGTAATCTTCTCCCCCAATTTATCGATAATAGCTGCAAAAACGTTGCATGATAGGTAAGGGATATTGCAATAACCTTACTAACACAGGATTTATATATATCCTGCTTGAACTCATGTAGCATCTCAGAACAACAACGAAATTCCAGGAGGGAAATGGAAAACCCAAGATAATAATAGCAAGAACCTGATGAATCGACCAGCTGTTCACCATCCACCACCAATATAGGCACCTTCTTATAGTCAGACCATTTGATTTCCCTTTTACTAAGTGGATTCACCTCCACAACTTTATATGGTATATCATAGTAGTCCAGGAATGCTGGAAAAACCAAAAACTATAACTTTAAGCCACTGGATATGGAAAAACAGCAAGAAAAATGATGTAGCAAATACCATAAACAGACTTTCACAAGAATCGTCTCTTGTTTATTCCTTTTCACTTTCATAGAACTGTTTGATTAATTATCACAATTTACTCTATCATCTTAACCACTTAGTCAATTGTCATCACCCACGGGGCCGGGGTAGGGGGCTGTAAATAGGTGATGAAACAAGACGAAAAATGCATATATAAGATTCTGAGCATCAACATTTCATGTCTTTGATTCCTAGACCAACACTTCTAAAGAGTAGGTCTGGCTAAGCATAGCAAGAATATTTTCCTCGAAGGGCAGCAATGAGACCTATAACATGCTTTTTTCCTCCATCATACACATTATTAATTTGGTTGGCTTGGTGTGTTCAACTTTGCGAACTTTGAAACCACCTAACTTATGCCTAACGCAACTCCAAATTAAAATTTCACCATAGCCTGTTTTAGAAGTCTTATCCTCACCAATGCCCACTTCAAAACATAAATCACATCTTCAGTGTCTTTACTGAAAATAGTTCTTTTACAAACCCTTTACCTGCCAACAATTTAGCCCTTAGTTGCACGAAGGGGGGCAGGAGCGGGGGCAGGGGCAGGAGCCGGAACACCTTGAAGAATCTAAGGTTGGGAGCAGCTTGAATACATGAAAGCATAAGGAGTATCACCATTTGCTTAATATATCTCATACTTAACTACGGTGTTTCCATATTTTTCCTTGAAAGTTCCATAAGCGATAGTCAACTGCTAATTTGTACTCATCCAATCAAGTGGCTGCCAGCTACTTGCCTTTGAAAATAACAAAAGTAAAAGTAATTCTGCTGCTGCAATTCACTTCTATAGACATTTATAGGCGGCATATCTCCCATCTAATAGGGTTAGACATGGGGCCAAAATTTAAATGAATGGGGATAGATAGATAGATAGATAGATAGATAGAGAGAGAGAGAGAGAGAGAGAGAGAGAAAGCTATATTGTCTCGATGAGAGTAGTCAGCAATGGACAAGGAGGCTCTATGGACTTGAAGGGAAACGAAAACAAGGAATTGAGTCGAAAAGGGCTTGATTTTCAGGTATTCTCTCACTTGTTCCATGCATCTTTGTCTAGCTGACGGGATCGAGCTCCCATGTTAGATCCCATGGAGCTCCTAGCTTCGGACTGCAAAAGCGAGTTTCCTAGAGAGAAGCATCACCATATGAGGAGTTTTCTGCGACTAAGGTCTAGCCACCACTAAAAGTATAAATCAAGAAATCAAACTTCAACAAGCATGATAGATCAAAAGAGAGTTGTCTCAACCCAAAATTCTCCAGTTTATAATTGATGGAACTCAAGCAAGCCCAAACAAAACCAACAAAGCCTTATCTCTACAAATTTAAGTCAGCAACTAGATTCTTTTCTGGCCTTCAGCTCTGCCTATGGCCATATAGTCTACATCTTTCATGTGTTTCTTTACTATCCCCATCCACGTTATTACTGTATTCCGCAACCGTCACCATTCAACAGATAATGGTTATGTCATCTTCCTAAGTGGAGCGTGTAAGTGACCTTGATTTACGTGTCCACGCCAGATTTACTCTGAGTGTCCAGTATTGATGCTACTTCAACCATCTAGTTTCTTACATGTGTTCATCACTAGTAGCGAAATACAAATCAAACTATTAACTTGAAGTGTTACGAAATGTTTTCAGTTTAACCTAATGGCCCTAGTAGAAAATATATTTACCAGCAATGAGAAAACTTGTCGTAATCATGAATCAGGTAAATTTATCAGTTTCTAGAATTACACGAGAAATAGAGGAGAGTGCTACCTTTAACCTTGTTACAGAAGGGACAAGCTTCGTACTGATAGAGCACAACATCCTTGGGGACAAGTTCGGGAGAGGGAGGCTCTTTAGCATACGCCTCTTGGAAGAAAGAAGCCGCTCCAGCGGCGGAGACCGCGAGGCCGACGAATGCGGCTTTGGTGGAGCCACCGGAAGAAGAGCAGCGTCGATCGGCGGAGGAGGTGGCGGCCAGGAGGAGGAGCCTGTGTCGAGCCACGACCCCGTCGTGGCTGCGGAGGAGGGCTCGGGATAGAGCCGAGGAGGCGAGAGCCGAGGCTGTTCTTCTCATTCTTTCTTTTTTATTATGCCTCGGTAATCAGCGTGGCTCCTTTAACAAATATAATTATATATATGTGCGGGTGTAGGACTGGTCTTCTGTGCTGTCAGCTGTGATGGAATGGAAATGATCTAGTATGTCGGTTACGCAAAAGCAGTTACACACCCCGAGTTCCGCTGGGGTTTAAACAGATCAGGAAATTATGACGGCAGGCGGCCGACTCAGTGGGTCGAGTTGTCCATCAAACTTCCTTATTATTAATCAATTAAACGGTGTGTAAGAATTGAGTCCTGTCTAATTATTACAAAATTATATTAATGATTACATGGAAACATTATCATCTTGTAATTATAGACTTTAAGTAGTAGCGCAAGTTAAATCTTGCTAATTTACCAATAATAATTGGCCCAAAAACAAACCACAGAGTAAGAGTTGTCACAATTACCCTTGAACAACTTTTAAAAAAGAAACAATTATAAATTCAGAATTTTCCATTTAGACACTAGAGGTTTGCGGATATAAAATATTTAGATAATGCATCAAACATGAAGCATAAAGTGGGGGGGAGGGGGGGGGGGGAGTCGCTATTAACAAGTAAGATAAAAGGTGAAAAAGAAATTCTCCCGAAGATTTTAAAAAAGGAAAGATATAATAACATAACATAACATATAAATAATAATTGAGTATTTTTCAAATGATCCAAATTAAAGTCGCCAATATAATTTAACTTAAAAGAATGTTTGCATGAAGCCTAACTAAATTTAATATGAAACTATGTAAAGTAATAAATGAAAATGATCTATGTGCCACCCGAAGCAATTGCATACCCCGAGTTTAGCTGGGGTCTAGGGAGAGCAGGAAATGATGATGCGGGCAGCTCACTCAATAGTTCGACCTGCTAAATCAATCTACATCTATCTAATCCACTTATTAGGCTCCGTTCAATAACACTTATTTTTTCAATTTTTTCTCCAATTTTGTAAACCGGAGAAAATAAAGGCGTTTGGCACATAGTTTTCGTTTTTTTTTTCTTTAGTTTTGAAAACCAGTTTTTAAAACAGGACTGTTTTTTAAAACTCCAGAAATGAGTTTTTGGTTTTAATTTTGAGACCACCACCGGCAGTCACCGCCGGCGACCGGCAGCCTCTTCCGGCGGCCGACAGCCATCGCCGGTGACTGTCAGCGGCCGGTAGCCACTGCCTGCCACAGTTGGCGGCCGGGCACCACCACCGTCGGCCACTGCCACGCCCCACCACCGCAAACCACCACCAAAGAAAAAACTCAAAATAAAAACTGGGTAATCAAATACTCATTATTTTTTGTAAAAAAAAAAATTAACTGGTTTTGGTTTTTGTTTTTTGGGAAACAGAAAATCAAAACTGGAAGTGTTACCAAACGCTACCTTAATCACTAAGAAAATGTCTAAGGGGGGATAAAAAATTATTTGTCTATAAATCTATCAAGAAATATTTAATCATTTAAATGCTGGGATACAAAACAAAAGACCTTTTTTCTTCCTAATATTACTTTTAGATAGCAAATCTGAGCGATCGTTCATGTGGTCAAGCAGGTCTAATTTCTTCCTTGACTTTCTGGGTTAAAAACTTGGGCTAACTCCCAACAAATTTTATTTTTCTACATAGATGAGGCAGATATGGGGTTGCGCCATTAGAGAGGGACCTTAGTCTCGGTTGACGCAAAAATTGTCCTAAGGATACCCTTGATAGTCCAAAAAATATTATTCCTTGACCGTATTAAATAGTGCGGAATTTTTAATTAATACCTAACCCATATCAAATATGGTTTATTGGTCATATTTACTTTATCCACCAACTTTTTTATTGAACACTCTAGGACATTGGTGGTAAGAGTGGCTTTTGTGAGAGCTCAAAATGTCTTTTCTTGTATGAAATATCTTTACTTGTTTTTATTTTGGGTAATAGAAGGGGAGAATAGCATTGAAGAAGCATATATATATATGTGTGTGTGTGGGGGGGGGGGGGGGGGAGCTGATCCGTTGCTCACACAGGCAACTTCAGCTAAGTTGTTCGTGTCATCTGGTCGTCCATCCAGATCTAGTTTCTTTATATAAAAAAAAAGGTCGCTCGCTACATTATGTAGCGAACGGTCATTTTTTCCAAAATGCCCCCAGATTCCCATCCGTTATGTGGAAGAGTGCTCATCCGCTGCATAATGTAGCAAACGTCTTTTGATTTCACAACATGTCAGGCCAAAGTCATCATCCGCTACAAAATGTGTAGCGGACTACCTTTTCCTGCCACACGTCAACACATGTCCGCTTCATGTCCGCTTCATGTCCGCTACATTATGTGGCGGACGAGGGGGCAATTTGTCTTTATTGGAAAGCTTTGCATCCGCTACATAATGCAGCAAACAAGATATATAAATTCAATGGACCCCTAATTTCGTAAGTCTTCTTCTTTCTTCACTATCTTCCCAGCGACACTAGCAAGTAGATCTGCGATTTGTGTGTCCTCAAGCCCTTGAATATTCCAAAGAAACCCTTAAATCGTGCAATTAACCACATAAGTTCACAAACAAATGCTTTATTTGTGTATGATCTTGAGTTTGTGAGTATTGGACATGATTTTAACAATGTATTATGTATGTAAAGATGTTTATGCATATATATAGATGATGTCTTACGCATCTGCTAGTGTTCGCAAAGCTAGATTTGCCAACGTTGATAGAAATTTCCAAACTTGATGTATTTGCATAATTTCAGTTCAAAAATGGCCTTTAAACCTGGGCCCAAAGATCCATCTGTCTTGTATGACCAAGCAAACCATATTAGTATAACAATTTAGAACAGGCTCGTAAGATACTAATTTTTTGATTATTTATTTAATTTCAATCATGAACATTTTTGCTTTGCTTAAATGCGCTTTGTTAATTCATAGGAAAGAGGTTCACTTACTACAGTAGAAGTAGCCGATAGTCTTGTAAAGTGGAGGTTACACTCGCTTCAGAAGCATTTGTTGCATGGAATGTGTTGACCTATGGGTCTAGATTATTTATTTTGATGATTCCAAGTTTGTTATCAAATAATTAATCTAACTGTATCATTAAGCATGATTTTAGAAAACATCAATCTCGAACAACGTGGATATCTCCTTGGATGAAGAGTTTGGACTTATACTATATTCTCTTTTTATTTGTAATTTTTCTTAGCCAAGTTTTCTTAAAGATCAACCAGAAAATCGAAAAGAACCTAAATCGAAAAGGTGGGACTGCTAAAGATCTTTTCATTCGAATGAACTCGTTTCATCTGACCGATTCTGACAAAAATTGTTTATTATTTTTTTTGTTCAAAAACCATTTTCCTTCTAATGATTGCTCAAATCATTCGACCGTTTCTTTCAGAAAGTTTTGGTTTTGTTCATAAGACTTTCTCATTTGAACGATTCTCAAAATCATCCGAACAATTTCATCAGATTACTTGATGTTGTTCAAAAAATTATTTTCGTCCGAATGAATCTTATTTTCCTGCAACCAATTCTTTCAGAAAATCAGAGGTTACGTTATTTTTCATTTTCATCCGAATGAATTTGATTGATTTCTTCGGAGTAATTTAAATCTTTCTGGAATGATATCCGAACGATTTCTCAAATCATTCAAATGATTTTATTTAAAATATTTTTCAGTCTTGTCCGATTAAATGTTTTTCAACGGTCATACCCTCTCAAGTATAAAAGGGACCCCTTAGAGAGTTAATTACTTACTTTTCCAATCTCCAAGAATCTCTATATTCTCTCTTTTAAATTACTAGTATGGAGCACGTGCGTTGCACGAGGATATGGTCGAGACTAATTTTTTAGGTGATATCATTAGTTTTTTTGGGATCAAAATAATATAATTTAATTATGTTATTATATCTTTTGTGACTTGTGTGTTAGAATAAATGTATATTTGATGTTCGCAATTGTAATCAATTCAATATTTAAAAATCCTCTTTGTAGGCTTCTGGATTGAAGACATGTTTGATGGTGCTCCTGAAAAGAAAAACAAATGGAGAAATTAAAAGAATGAATCTACATATTTGTTTTTGTAATCCATTAAATTGGTTTATAGTATATACTTAAGATTTGTAATTTTCATGACCAGCTGGTGCTTTGCATTTCAAAATACGAATGTTGCACATCATGCAAAATATCTGGTCTTGAACTGTAATAACTGAACAGATTTTTAGTTCAAATTGGCGCCACATTCAAGCCTTTTTTGTAAGAAAATTTTTGATGCATATTTAACCCTATTTGTCGTTTTTTACCAGTTTTTTTTTTTTTGTTTTTTAAGTAATTTTTCACGTATTTCAATTTCTTTTTTTTTTGTTTTTCAGCTTTTCAATTGGTTAATTGTTTGCTAACTTAAAAATGTGAGGAAGAAAAAATCACAATTCTCATTGCCCAATTCATTATCCAATGTTTATTTCATTTCAACCAAATTAAAAATGGAGTAATAAAAGAATTTCTATATTTCTTTCTCATCACACTTTTCATTTCCCAATATTTAGAATAGATTCATATCCAATGTTCATTTAATTTTAACAAAATTTAAGAAGGAGTCATAAATGGAAGGTAGTAGTGTTATTAACATGATTAATGAAGGACAAAATCGTCTAAAAATGATTTACAACATTCATACTTTTGTAGGTAGTATAGATATAGATTCATATATCTTTATAATCCTTTGTGTGAGAAATTGTTATTCGAGATCTTGTCAAGCAAGCTTCTTGGTTAAGTTCTTTGAGATTCAGATCTTCTCACCTAAGAAAGTTTGGCTCATTTGTTTTTCATTGTGATAGCTACTGTTTGAGGAGTGTAAATTGTATTTTAATTTCACTTGTAATTGTTGCAAAACTTTGAAGAGGTTTTCGGAACTGTATTGAGGTTTGAGCTAGCACCCGAAGCTAGCTGGTTAGTGGAAGGCTCGAGTAGGTCTCCCTTGTGTGGAGTGCTCGGGACCGGACAGAGGTAAGTGGGGCCGAACCAGTATAAATTTCGTGTCGATCTTTGATTGTTATTATCCTGTGAGTTAAAATTTTAAATTCAACCCCCCCCACCCCCCTCCTTCTAGTGTACATAGGGACCTACAAGTTGTATCAGAGCCTTGTGCTCTGTTATTTGACTTAATCGTCAAGAGTTAAAGATCCAATTATGGAAGAAGGTTAAGCAAAAAATCGACCACCTCTGCTAAAGGTTGATAACTCTAACTACTTGAAGAACCAAATTAGAAGCTATTTGAAGCAAGATGCTTAAGTATGGCATGTCGTAGAA
This sequence comes from Escallonia rubra, assembly GCA_033065855.1. NCBI lineage: Eukaryota > Viridiplantae > Streptophyta > Magnoliopsida > Escalloniales > Escalloniaceae > Escallonia > Escallonia rubra. The sequence goes on along the minus strand of JAVXUO010002554.1, from coordinate 48,188 downwards.
CACAGTCCGGTTTTTCCGATCAAGGACGGTCAAGATGGAAGTAAGATTCCCAAAGGAATCCTTGAAATGAATCCTCAGGAGGCAAATCTCTTCTCCATGGATGATAAATCAAAAAACATCATCAGTTGTGGTCTTGATATAAATGAGTATAATCGAGTCTCATTATGAAACAACTCAAGAGATGTAAAGGCTATTAGAAGTCACTCACGAAGGAACAATTAGTTAAGGAGACTGAAATCAACATGTTGGTGCAGCAATATGAGGCCTTTAAGATGAAAGAGAATGAGTCCGTAAATGAGATGTACTCCAGGTTCACTCTCATCATAAAATGGACTAAAGCTATTGGGGAAAGTGTACCCCCAAATGAGATAGTCAGAAGTTCTCAGATCCATTCCAAAGAGATCAAAGGCTAAAGTTATATCCATTCAAGAGGCCAGAGATCTGAATGTGCTCAAGCTGGAGGAGTTAGTGGGCTCTCTGATGACTCATGAAATTACGATGAGGAAGAGACTACTTCAAAGAAAAAGAATCTGGCTCTCAAAGCTGAAGCCTCCCACGAACCTGAAGAAAGCAATAATAATTCTGACAATGACATTGCTCTCATCACTCAAAAATTGAAGAAGTTCTTAGCAAATCGGAGAGACAGAAAAATGAAAAGAAGTCAGCCAACTCAGTCACGACAAAGAGGCATAGAGTTCAAGAGAAAATCCTGATGCTTGTTACAAGTGCGGCAAAACTGGACATATCAAAAAACATTACAGCATCTCAAGAACAAGTCAACAAGCAGCAGCAGCAGAGAGATTGAGGAAAAGAAGTTCAAGCCTTGAAAAACTCTGCTGACTTGGGATGATACATATGAAAGTGATAAAGAGATGAACGAAAATGATAAAGTAGCTCAGCTATGTTTTATGGCCAAGGATTATCATTCAAATGAGGTAATTTCTAACTTAATCCCCTTTATAAAAAAAATTGATCATGATAAACTAGAAATAGCCTTTCTTGAATTAAATGAAAAGCACGAAAAATTGAAGCTGAAAAACGCTGCTGTAAAAAGGAAGGCCCTTTCTTTAATCAACAACGTTGAAGAGTCGGCTAGTGAAAAGGAATATCTAGATGAAAAGGTTGAGTTTTATGCCAAGGAAATGATTTTTTGAAAAAAAATATTTTCTACTAAAAAATGGGAATTAGAAAAACCCCAAATTACTTCACGAAAGAAAAACTCAAATTTATCTTCAAAATCCAGTCTCTCAAGTGTGTAAAAGCCCCTTCAGAAAATGAGCTTTAAAAATCCCAATTAGAAAGATTTTCTACTAAAAAATGGGAATTAGAAAAAGGAGATCGAAGATATAAATTTTACTCTTTCAAGATTTACACAAGGAAGAAAGAATTTGGATGTGATTTTGGGAAGACAAAGATGTGTCTTTGAAAAAAGCGGTACTGCTTATGATCCTTCGAAAAAGCAAAAATATTACAAAATTTTTTTTGGTAAGAATCTAGCTTCATGTTCACCATTCACACTTTGTACAACTTGTAATAAGAAAGGGCACTTAATTAAAAGTTATCCAAATAAGTTAGTAAAAAATCAACAACCATCTTTTGCCCCTAGTCGAAAAATGGAGCAAGTTTAGATTTCAAAACGTCTTGTATCTAATCTTCCAGGACCCATGAATGTGTGGGTATCTAGAGCTTCAAAACCAGGATGTATTGTAGGTATGCTTGAAAGCAAAAGTAGACCCAAACAAGTGGATTCTCGACAATGGGTGCTCAAGACACATGACCGGTGATCGTTCGTTGTTCACGCACCTCATTCCAAAGGATGGTGGCCTAGTTACCTTTGGAGACAACTCGAGTGGTAAAATCATAGGTAAAGAAAATTTGGTAATGGTTCGATTTCTGTTGAAAATGTTTCTTTGGTTGATGGCTTGAAGTGTAATTTGATTAGCATTAGCCAACTAATAGATAGTGGGCACAAAGTTTATTTTGAAGGTGATCGCTATCTGATTCGTCATTCCTCAGATGAAGGCACTCTAGTTGTTAAACGAGATAGGAACATCTACACTCTTTCGTTTGACAAGTTTGATTTTTCTTGAGAAATATGCCTTTCTGTTCAACATGATGATACTTGGATCTGGCATCATAAATTAGGTCATGTGCATATGGACCTAATAAAAAAACTACTCTCAAAAGAACTTATTAGAGGCTTACAGAACTTAAAGTTTGTCAAGGACAAGGTTTATGATGCATGTCAATACGACAAACAATAAAAAACCTCTTTTCATGCCAAAAATGTTGTTTCTACCTCCCGTCTTCTTCAATTCCTTCATTTAAATCTTTTTGGCCCTAAAGATATGCTTGCCTTCGTGGAAAATTTTATGCTTTTGTCACTGTGGATGATTTTTCTAGATACACTTGGGTTCTATTTTGGGATAATTGCGTAAAATACCCCTGTGGTTTGGGGTTGTTGCAAAAACACCCCTGTTGTTACAAAAATTGCATAAAGACACATGAAATAATAAAAGTGTTGCACCGTAAAAATTCCGTAACAGAATGGTAAAAATGGCTAAACTGCCCCTCCATATAAAGGAGAATACCACGCTGAATGGCCAATTTTCTTCCTTTTCTTCCTCCTCCTTCACGAGATCGCAATGGTGGCTAGCGGCGGCCCAAGTGGGAGTCGCAGATTGCGGCGCAAGTGGCGGAGCAAACGATGGGACTGGCGGAGCAAACGATGATTCATGAGTATCTTCTACCCGAATTGCACAATCTTAGTCTAGGGTTTCAATCGCAGATTGCGATTTGAAACCCTAGATCTGAGATTGTGCGATTAGGGTTTCTAATTTTTGTGGCCGCAACGGGATTGGTTCGATTAGGGTTGTGCGATTGACATAATATATGGTAGTATTAGGGTTCGATTAGGGATTTGAAACCCGTCAATGGGATTTGAAACCCTAGATCTGAGATTGTTGGGGTTCGATTAGGGTTGTTGTGCGATTGGTTTGGGTTTGATGGTTGTAGTGGGATCGGCGGTGATGGTGGAGGCGGGATCGGGTGGCTGTTGGCTGATGCGATTATGTGCAGCAGTTGCCGACGACGGCATTAAATGAGGCATATGGTGGCCCCGGTTGTGGGTGGCGCAAGTTGCAGACGGGGTGATGGCGCCGGTTGTGGGTGGCGCAAGTTGTAGACGGGGTGGTGGCGCACGGTGACGGGGCTGGCGGCCGCTAGGTGCACAAGACTGGGGTGGTGGCGCCGGCGCAGGTTGTGGGTGGCGTAGGTGGCAGACGGGTGGTGGTTGAGGGTGGCTAGGGTTAGGTTTTGGTGATTGAGGGTGGCTAGGGTACTTTAGTCTTTTAACGTATAAATTTTTTACTACATGCTTTGTTCAAGAGCGTGAAGAGCACGCTCTGTTAATTTGGATGACTTTTCTAACGGTTGCAACAAAATGAACGCTAGAGGGAGGTCTTTGCAATTTTTGTAACAACATGGGTTTTTTTGCAACAACCCCAAACCACATGGGTATTTTACGCAATTATCCCTTCTATTTTTAACTCACAAGGATAATGATAAGAATGAAGCTTTCTAAAAAAATTTGGGCAAATCTCAAAACTATACCCTCAACTTTACATTTCATACAGTTTTAGTACCCAACTCTGAAGGTGCGCCAAAGAAGTACCTAACTTTAAAAAAACATATCAAATCAGTACATCGGCCGACGAACGACCGATGTCGTTAGAAAGTTAAAGGGGCAAGACTGTCATTATAAAAAAATGATATCGTAAAAACACGTGGCACTATCACAGCCGTTTGATTTTTTGTCTTCATTAACTTAATCAAAACAAAAAAATCTCTCTCCATCCCCCCCCCCCAATTTACACATGTTACCCATCACCCCCATTACCACTGCCACCGACCACCGTGTGTCACCACCGCCGTCACAAACCCAATAATTGTTGCCCATCATCCCCATTACCACCAAAATCACCAGACCACCATCACCTAACACCGCCAACCGACCACCACGTGTCACCATTGCCATCACAAAACCAACACCACTATCACAAACTCAATAAGTGTTACCCATCATCTCCATTACCACCATCACCCACCAAAACTACCAGACCACCACCACTACCACTGTTGTCTCCTAACACCATCGCCGACTACCGCATGTCATCACTGTCGTACCAATCGGTGCCCTTACTACCACGATAGACGGCGTCCCCATCGCCTCACCGCCAACAAGGATCCGACATTACTGCCCTTTCTCCATATTTGTGCCACCATGGCAATCGACACTGTCGCAACCGCGCAACGGCATGGCAGAACCGTGCTATTGGGGCATAAGCCAGAATCGACAGTATAATTACCACCATCATGGCTGACCCAATTGCTATCTTCAGGTACTAATCAAGAAACTTCATGACCTCACTTTTTCAATCTCTCTATAACAAAACCAAAACTAGTTTCAAGAGAACAATTATTGTAGCTTCTCGCAAGGAGGACAACAATCATCAATGGAGTTGATGTAGAGAACTAATCACCTGAAAGTGAAGTATAAGGAGGGTCCCTGTTAACCCTACGATTATTTAACCTAGGATTATATTTGATTTTTATGATAACTAACATGCATTGAGTTGATGAAGCAATAGGTACAATTTCATACTCATGCAAACGGACAATTAGACGAACAAATCAATCAAAGACACTCAACGGAACGCATCAAAGATAGAATACTTTGATTGATTTTTACAATTGCGTTTATTCCTTTCTTTGTAACTAGAGATAGAGAGTTGATCGTATCGATGACTGTGACCTAGAATTTTCCCATAGGTTTTCCTTGCATGCATAAACTTTTTCATTCTTTGAAAATAGGGAAAATTGCATTTTCAGGAATACAGTCGACTGCAAGTTGGGCAGTGAGGTATTACAGCCGACTGCATTCCAATGCAGTCGACTGCAATGACTTCCAGTAGCCTATTACAGTCGACTGCAATTGGAAATTTTGAATTTCCAACGGCTACTTTGGGAATACAGTCGACTGCAATGGTGCAATGCAGTCGACTGCGTTTACCGTTTGGCGCATTAAATGCCCTATCTACTTCCAAACGGTCATATTAATTCCCACAACTATATAAACTCATTTCGGGCATAATTTTGATTCATCAATTCAATTCAAAGCCTTCTTATCTTGCATAAACTCAAAGCTCAAAGCAATTGTTCAATCTCTCTTAGTTTTCATTGTTTTCTCATCCAAATCAAGAGAGCTTTTATTGTGAGCTTGCATTTGAGAGATATACACATTCATAAGTCATCATACACTCATCTCTCTTGTTCTAGAGCTTAAACTTGTACTCATCTACTTCTTGAGAGTGAATCTTTGTACACAATTCTTCATCTAAAGTTTCTTGTATCAAAGCTTGGGGTTGTCAAGCTTTAGAGCTTTGGGATTGTCAAAGCTTGTTCTTGATACGGGTATAGCATTAAGGGATTGTAAGAGGTTCAATCTTGACCCGTAAGAAAGATCATTCTAGTGGATTCTAGGGCCTTTCAAGGGACTTCCTTGAAGGGGTGGACGTAGGTTTAAGGGTAATTCGAGCCGAAACATCTAAATCTCAAGCGTCAAGTATCTCTAAACCCTTCTCTCTTTACATTATTGTCTTATACTTTTGTTGAGATTGGTTAGCTTGCTTATTTGAGATATTGTGATTGTGGTTTGGTGTTTGAAGCTATCTAAGTGTTCATCATAGTTTCTCTAAGTTTGTTGTGATCTCTTGTTTATTTTTAAAGTAGTCTTAAAACCCTATACATTCACCCCCCCTCTAGGGTTATTTTATTGGTTTAAGTGGTATCAGAGCCTCAGCTCTTGATATATTGGGTAACGCCAAGAGAGTTAATCGATCATGGCTTACGTTGGAGGAATGGATGATAGTTCTACCACTAGGCCTCCATTGTTTAATGTGACCAATTATAGTGTGTAAAAAGTTAAGATGAAAATTTGCTTAGAGTCTCAAGACTATGAGATGTGAGATATTGTTGAAAATGACTCATTCGTTCCGACAAAGGTGGTTGACAAGGTTGAGGAGCCTAAATCCAAATCGCATTATAGTGATCATGATAAGAAAATGATTTGTATGAATGCTAGAGCGAAAAATTGTCTTATTTATGCTTTAGACACTAATGAGCTCAATAGAGTCATTTTGTGTAATTCCGCTAAGAGTATTTGGGATACTCTACAAGTTACGCATGAAGGAACTTCACTTCTTAGAGATTCCAAAATGAACTTATTGTTTAGAGATTATGAGTTATTCCAAATGCTTCCAAATGAATACGTTACGGACATGAATACTCGTTTCACTAACATTGTGAATCTTTTGAAGCAATTGGGCAAGGAATTCACTAATGGTGATCTCGTAAGAAAGGTGATTAGGTCCTTACCAAGGGCTTGGGATGCAAAGATCACCGCCATCCAAGAATCGAAGAATCTTAACATCTTTCCTCTTGATGAATTGATGTGCTCACTAATGACGTACGGAATGCAACTCAAATCTTTCAATCAAGAGGACGTCAAGAAGAAGCCTACATCAATTGCTCTTAAAGCTTCATCTTCAAACCTTGAGTCAAGTGATGATGAAGAAGAATTTGATGAAGATGATGTTGCAATGATTGCAAAGAACTTCAAGAAGTTCTTTAAATTTAGAAGGAATGGCGGGATAAGACAACAAAATGCTAGCAACAAAGAGAAGCTTTGCTACAAATGCCATAAGCGGGGACGTATGAAGATGGATTGTCTCATATACAAAAAGGAAAAGAAGGAAAGATAGATGTATGGAAAAGAGTTAAAAGGAGACAACTCTCTAAGAAAGAGAACAAAGAGAATGAAAAAGCAATGAATGCCGAACATACTCCAACATGGAGTGACTTCAATTCAAATGATGAAGACAATGAGAAGAATGAACAAGAAAATGTGTGTTTCATGGCAAATGATGAGATAAGCTCTTCTTCCGGTAGTGATAGTGATAGTGAAAGATTAGAAGATGCTTATGATAGCCTATATGAGGAATCCAAGAAATTTTTTAAGAAAAACATTATTTTGTCAAAAAAATTCCTTGAGGCTAATAAGCAAATTGAGAAGTTGAGAATGCAAAATAATGAGTTGCATGCCAAAAATGAATGCATTTACAACCATTTATAAGTGAAACATGTGAATATTGACTTGGTTGAATTAATTGTTAACACTCATAGCTCAAAACAAATCTCTTCCAAAACTTTGGCTTTAGAAAAACAAAATGAAGATTTAAAAGTTGAGATTTGTGATTTGAAAAAATGTCTTCAAAAATTTTTTGATGGTTAAAACAATTTGGATTTCATGCTTGGACGCCAAAGAATTGGCCTAAACAGTGGTGGTCTTGGATTAGATCCCTTGGCCTTGCCTCCTAAAATTTTTCAACAACAAGCTAGGTTGAATACTCATACAAAACAACCAAAGAACTATTGCACACCATTTACACATTGCGGTTGGTGCAATAAGAAAGGGCATACGACTAATTATTGTCCTTGTACAATTGTTTTTGTTAGAGGTAGAAAGAAAATGTGGGTTGTGAAAGGTCAAGATTACAAATGTAAGACTAACACCCAAGGACCCAAGAAAATGTGGGTACCAAAAGTCACTACTTGATTTGTGTTTATAGGTATGTCTCAAAGCAAAATCTAGTAGCAAGAAGTGGATTCTTGATAGTGGATGCTCAAGACATATGACCGGCAACATATATCTTTTCACCTCGATCGATCTTAAAGAAGGAGGAAAGATAACCTTTGGTGACAATGCACAAGCAAACATCAAAGGTAAATGTACTATTGGTAAGGAACCACATTCAATTGAGAATGTGTTATATGTTGAAGGTTTGAAGCATAATTTGCTAAATATTAGTCAATTTAGTGATAAAGGCTTTAGAGTAATCTTTTAGGGGGGCATTGTACTATACAATCTATGAAGAATAATGAAACTATTTTGGTAGGAAGTAGAGATGACAATGTTTATTCTATACAATTAAATGATTTAGCTAACCAAGATGTTAAGTGTCTTACGCTATTAGTGAGACATCTTGGCTTTGGCATCGAAGACTTGGACACATGCATATGAAGCATTTGAAGGATATTTCGAGCAAAGAACTTGTGAGGGGACTCCCGAAGATCAAGTTTGAGAAACACAAAGTATGTGATGCTTGTCAAATGGGTACACAAAAGAAAGTCTCTCACAAACCGAAGAACATGGTATCTACTTCTAGACCCTTGCAATTACTTCATATGGATTTGTTTGGACCAATCCCTACTACTAGTCTTGGTGGTAAATCATATTTTTTTGTTATTGTTGATGACTATTCTTGCTATACCTGAACTTTCTTTTTGGCTACCAAAGATGAATATCTAGATGTGTTCACTTTATTTGCAAAACGTGTTCAAAATAAAAAAGGATATTTGATAATCAACATTTGAAGTGATCATGGTAGAGAATTTGAAAATTAAAAAATAGGAGCTTTGTGTGATGATGAAATTGGTATATCACATAATTTTTCGGCTCCTAGAATTCCTCAACAAAATGGTGTTGCTAAAAGAAAGAATAGGTCATTGCAAGAAGCGGCAAGAACAATGCTTAACGAATATGGTTTACCTAAGTACTCTTGGGCGGAGGCGGTCAATTGTGCATGTTTTGTTCTTAATAGAGTTATCTTGCGAAATTTTTTGTTAAAAACTCCTTATAAGCTTTTTAATGATAAGAAACCTAAGGTGAGCTTTTTTACAGTCTTTGGATGCAAATACTTTATTTTAAACACTAAAGATCACCTTAGCAAATTTTGATTCCAAAACCTATGAGAGAATTTTTCTTAGTTACTCTAATACTAGTATGGCATATAGAGTTTATAATAGAAGTACTTTGGCTGTAGAAGAATCCATAAATGTTACTTTTGATGAGACTAATCGTTTTCTTCGGAGGACTAACATTGTTAATGTAGATGATATGGACAATGACATGAGAACTTTGGACATAAGTGAAACACTACAAGACAACCCCAAAGAAATTATTTTAGAGGAGCAACAATCAAGCTCTCAAGGGGGAGACAAGGAAGCAAGCAATGATACTTCAAACTCAGACAACTCTCAAGCTTTACCAAAAGATTGGACTTACAAAAAGGATCATCCAAGTGATCAGATCTTAGGTAATCTTTCGAGTGGGGTAAGAACTCGACACTCTCTTCAACAACATGTTAATTTAGCTTTTCTTTCCCAAATTGAACCCAAGAACTTCTCTGAAGCTCTCTACATCATGAATCTTGGATGCTTGCTATGCAAGAAGAGCTAGTTCAATTTCAAAGAAATCAAGTTTGGACCCTTGTGCCTAAACCTCGAAACTTTAGGATTATAGGCACAATATTGGTATTTAGAAACAAACTTGATGAATCCGGAGTCATGGTTAGAAACAAGGTTAGATTAGTGGCCTAAGGTTATAACCAAGCGGAAGGAATTGATTTTGATGAGACTTATGCACCGGTAGCTAGACTTGAATCTATTAGAATGCTATTAGCTTTTGCTCTCTATAAAGATTTTAAACTATATCAAATGGATGTCAAGAGTGCTTTTCTAAATGATTTTATTTGGGAGGAGGTATATGTGGCTCAACCTCCCGATTTTGAACATGAAAAATATCCAAACCATGTTTTCGAGCTTAGCAAAGCTCTTTATGGTTTAAAACAAGCTCCTAGAGCTTGGTATGAAAGGCTAAGTAGTTTTCTTTTAGAAAATAATTCTTCAAGAGGAAAACTGGACACCATCCTTTTTATAAAATCTAAGGACAAGGACTTATAATTGGTGCAAATTATGTTGATGATATTATATTTGGTGCTACTAATGGATCATTGTGCGAAGAGTTTGCTTCTTGCATGAGTAAGGAGTTTGAAATGAGCATGATGGGAGAACTCAACTTCTTCCTTGGATTGCAAATCAAACAAAGCAAGGATGGAATCTTTATCAACCAAGCCAAATACACCAAAGAGCTACTCAAGAGATTTGACATGGAGAATCAAATGCTTTTGACACTCCAATGAGCTCATCATTAAAGTTTGATAAAGATGAAAAGGGTAAGGATGTTGATATTAATCGCTATCGAGCTATGATCGGATCACTCCTTTACCTTACCGCAAGTAGACCCGATATAATGTTTAGTGTTTGTTTATGTGCTAGATTTCAAGCTTGTCCTAAGGAATTTCATTTGGTAGCCATCAAGAGAATCCTTAGATATCTTAAAGGCACTCACGACTTAGGGTTATGGTTTCCTAGGAACACGTCATTTTTTGACCTAGTTGGTTACTCCGATGCCGACTATGCCGGTTGTAAAATCGAGCGGAAAAGTACTAGTGGTGGTTGCCAATTCCTAGGACACTCACTTGTTTCTTGGAATTCCAAAAAACAAAATTCGGTTGCACTCTCTACCACCGAAGCCGAATATGTGGCGGTTGGTACTTGTTGTGCACAAATTCTTTAGATTAAACAAACCCTTTTGGATTTTGGATTCAAGTATGATCACATACCTATCTTATGCGATAACTCTAGTGCCATTAAATTGAGCAAAAATCTCATCCAACATTCACGGACTAAACACATTGAAATCAAACACCATTTTATCCGTGATCATGTGCAAAAATGTTATATCGTTCTCGATTTCATGGACACAAATCACCAATTAGTTGATATCTTCACTAAACCGTTAGATTCGAAGAGGTTTACCACTCTTAGAAGAGAACTTGGCATGTTTTCACCTATGTGACTAAATTGTTATATATCTTGTGCTTGAACATGCAAGTTGCACTTCACATGCTTGAGCATTATCTCATATGCTTATAGCATGCTTTGGTTGATTTTTCTCTTTCCAAAATTATTGATTTTGTTGATATTCATTTAATCTCATTTGATTAAATTGATTTGCACACACTTATATTGTAATTTACATATGCATGATTATTTCAAGACTGTTTGATTTTTTGCAATGAAGTCGACTGCATAGGTCAATACGGTCTACTGTATTGTGGAATACAATCGACTGCGTTACAGGGAAAGGGCATAAATCTGGCCCATTTCAGCAGATTCACTCTCACACTTTCACACTCTCTCTCATATTTCGAACACTCTCTCTTTTCTCTAAATACTGATTCAAATTTCTCAGTTTCCGCTTGAAATTGATTGTCTCAAGAATGGCATGAGAAAAACGTGCACGTGCTAGTTCGCCTCGGTCACGAGCCAAACCCGAGCCTGATCCTATTGCGGTGGAGTTTGATCGCGACCGCTATCGGAGCTCTGAGGCCTTAGACCGTTTTTCTGCACAATTCTCTTCCTCGTTGGTTCCAGGTTTGCGATTAGATACTCCATTTCTCTTTGGCATAGATGTGCTTAGACACCTCCAGGACTGTCATTTAGATCGTCTTACTGATAGAGACACCGTTCTATATTATCCTGATGACATCCGTCTCTTCTATGCAAACTTGACTTCGAATATTTCTAGTGAGTCTTGTACCCTCACTTCTTATGTCCTTGGATGATGTATTTCATTCTCCCAATCTCGTCTAGCCACTCTTCTAGACCTCCTTAACGGTGGATTTTCATTCGCACTAGAGATGACACCTGTAGTCGGTCAATCCCAACTGTTTGACCGACCTTTCTCTGTTGAGGAGCAACGTCACCATACTCTCAACTGATGTCGCATTAGGGCTACGAGCAAGCCCAACTTGCTTGACCTACCTCCTATTTTTCGACGATTTCATCATATTATCGCACATAATGTCATTCCTCGAGCCGACAGTTTTTCACTCGTAACTTATCTCGATGTCCAGCTCTTGACATTCTTTCGCTCTGGCACACAGATCAACCTCCCTCGTCTTATTATGTTGAACATGATTAGGAGCGCATCACATCCATCTCTAGCTATACCATATGGCCTTCTACTCACTCGCATTTTCTGTGCTCTTGATATACCTATTCACGGCGAGTACATTGAGGTGAATCGGCATCAGGTTCTCGACTCTTCTATCCTTCGTAGGAAGGGCCTTTTAGATTGACATGGTCGACTTCTGCCCGAGCCTAACATGGATGATGAGGATGAGGATTAGGATGATGATGATGATGATGATGATGCTCATGGACATGCCGGTGACGGGACTGATCGTGATCCACCTTCGTTGGTCAAGCCGAGTACTCATGAGGCGGGCACTTCTTCCCGTCCTTTTGCTACCGGATATGAGGCGATCCTTGCACGATTGGATATGATGTAGCAGCAGATGCATGCCAATTTCAGTCGGATGGATCTCGATCACAGCCAGCTCAGTCGACGCCTTTCTCGCATGGAGGATCATTGTGGTATTCAATGTCACGAGGAGGACATATTTCACCCACCACCTCCACCATCGGGTCCTTGAGGAGTTAGAACATGATTAGTGTTTTATGCTTATGCTTTTAGACTCTATTATGTATTTTAAAAACTTATCATGGATGATACTCGTAGTATTGCATTAGAACTTGGGTTGATATTTTAAATTAGCACTTTGATTCACGCTTATATTGCTGCACATCTGATTCATTAAGCTTCCTTTTTTTGGGCTATTTTATTACATGTGCTTGGTACACCTTTTGATGGTTATTCAAGTACTTACGTTTTATTGTTTGAATGCCCTTGTTGGCTATATTGATTATCCATGGATGGATACATATATTGATCACTTTCACATACACACACCCTTGATCTTTTTAATGATGTCAAAAGGGGAAGAAAAATTGTTGATTCATACTTGTGTGGATTTGCTTATGTGGATTTGATATGAGCATATATTATTTGAAATAGGGGGAGCATATATTACTTGAGATAGGGAGAGCCTATATTGCATAAGATAAGGAAAGCTTATCGTCTTCTTATGACCCCTTATGGTTTATAATTGAGATTGTCATGCTTCATTGCGTTTATTATCTTATATATCTCATATTATTTGAATAAATGTTTGTCATCATCAAAAAGGGGAAGATTGTTAACCCCACGATTATTTAACCTAGGATTATATTTGATTTTGATGATAACTAACATGCATTGAGTTGATGAAGCAATAAGTACAATCTCATACTCATGCAAACGGACAATTAGACGAGCAAATCGATCAAAGACACTCAACGGAACGCATCAAAGATGGAATACTTCGATTGATTTTTACAATTACATTTATTCCTTTCTTTGTAACTAGACATAGAGAATTGATCGTATCGATGACTGTGACCTAGAATTTGCCCATAGGTTTTCCTTACATGCATAAACTTTTTCATTCTTTGAAAATAGGGAAAACTACATTTTCAGGAATACAGTCGACTGTAAGTTGGGCAGTGAGGTATTACAGTCGACTGCATTCCAATGCAGTCGATTGGAATGAATTCCAGTAGCCTATTACAGTCGACTGCATTGGAATACAGTCGGCTGCAATTGGAAATTATGAATTTCCAATGGCTACTTTGGGAATACATTCGACTACAATGGTGCAATGCAGTCGACTGCGTTTACCGTTTGGCACATTAAATGCTCTACCTACTTCCAAACGATCATATTAATTCCCACAGATATATAAACTCATTTTGGGCATAGTTCTGATTCATCAATTGCATTCAAAGCCTTCTTATCTTGCATAAACATAAAGCTCAAAGCAATTGTTCAATCTCTCTTAGTTTTCATTGTTTTCTCATCCAATTCAAGAAAGCTTTTATTGTGAGGTTGCATTTGAGAGATATACACTTTCATAAGTCATCATACACTCATCTATCTTGTTCTAGAGCTTAAAATTGTACTCATCTACTTCTTGAGAGTGAATCTTTGTACACAATTCTTCATCTAAAGTTTCTTGTATCAAAGCTTGGGGTTGTCAAGCTTTGGAGCTTTGGGATTGTCAAAGCTTGCTCTTGAAGTGGGTATAACATCAAGGGATTGTAAGAGGTTTGATCTTGACCCGTAAGAAAGATCATTCTAGTGGATTCTAGGGCCTTTCAAGGGACTTCCTTGAAGGGGTGGACGTAGGCTTGAGGGTAATTCGAGCGGAACCATCTAAATCTCAAGCGTCAAGTGTCTCTAAACCTTTCTCTCTTTACATTATTGTCTTATACTTTTGTTGAGATTGGTTAGCTTGCTTATTTGAGATATTCTGATTATGGTTTGGTGTTTGAAGCTATCTAAGTGTTCATCATAGTTTCTCTAAGTTTGTTGTGATCTCTTGTTTATTTTTAAGGTAGTCTTAAAACCTTATTCACCCCCTCTCTAGGGTTATGCTATTGATTTCAGTCCTCTCTCCCTTCCCCCCTCCTATCTGTTTGCGCCAGTGTGTGTGTGAATTAAAGAAGGAGGGAGAGAAAGAAGAGAGAGAGAGATGGAGAGAGAGAGAGAAAGAGAGAGAGAAGAAGAAAAGAAAGAGAAGAGAGAGAAAAAAGATTAATTGTGTCAAAAAGACGGGCCCATATGGCCGCGTGGACATGGATTATATCATTTTTTTCATGATGACGGTCTTGTCCCTCAGACTTTTAACGGCATCTGTTGTCCGTCAGCCGAGGTACTGATTTAGTACATTTTATTAAAGTTAGATACTTTTTTGGTGCACCTTCAAAGTTGGATACCAAAGTTGTACGAAATGTAAAGTTGAGGGTATAGTTTTAGAATTTTGCCCAAAAAAATCTTGTAAAGCTTCTTGAAAACGAGAAGAAATTAAAAGTTGTGAAAATCCGACGTGATCATGGTGGCGAGTTTGAGAAAATGTTTGTTCCTTTCTGCGATGAAAACGACATTGCTCATGAATTCTCTACTCCTCGGACTCCCCAACAAAATGAGGTAGTAGAGAAAAAGAATCGCACTCTTCAAAAGATGGTTAAAACAATGCTTCATGAAAATTCTTTGCCAAAATATTTTTGTGCCAAAGCCGTCAACACTTCTTGTTACATTTTGAACATGATTCTCATTAGACCTTGACAAAACTCCTTACTAACTTTTCCCAAATCGAAAACCATAAATTGATTATTTCAAGGTTTTTGGTTATAAATATTTTATTTTAAACAATTGAGGGAAGTTGGGTAAGTTTGTCGCAAAATCTGACGAGGGTATCTTTTTTTGTTATTCCATAAAGAATAGTGCATATATAGTTTATAATCGAAGGACTCTTATTCTTGAAGAGTCAATGCATATTGTATTTGAGAAATCTAATGTTGTACATCCGAGTAAGCATGTAGATGACTACAACGAGAGTCTCCCTTCCAGCTTCAACAAATTAGACATCTTACTAGACGAAGGAAGAAGTTTAGATCCATCTAAAAAAGTAAATGATTAAACTCAACCTCTTGCCAAGAGCCGCATATATTCATCCATCCACCCAGAGCAAGTGATAAGTAATGTTGAGTGTGGGGTAACTACTCGATCTTCATAAATAATTTTTTGTGTTGATTTGACTTTTCTTTCTCAAATTGAGCCTATAAATATTCACGAGGCTCTTAAAATTGATGGTGGATCCTTGCCATGCAAGAAGAATTGAATCAATTTGAAAGAAGCAATATCTGGACTCTAGTCTCGCCTCCGGTTCAACAAAAAGTCATCGGCACCAAATGAGTTTTTCAAAACAAACATGATGAGGATGGCCACATTGTTCGAAACAAGGCTAGATTAGTAGCCCAAGAATACAATCAAGTTGAAGGGGTTGATTTTGACGAAACTTTTGCCTCAGTTGCTCGACTTGAAACTATCCGAATGCTTTTGGTATTTTCATGTCACATGAATTTCAAACTTTATCAAATGGAAGTGAAAAGTGCCTTCTTGAATGAGTTCATTCAGGAATCATTCAGGAAGACGTTTTTATTAAACAACATCTCGGTTTTGAAAACGAAAAATACCCCAATCATGTTTTAAACTGAAAAACGCAATGTATGGTCTTTGTTGCTCTCATATCTTTATTATTCAAAATTATTTTATGATATTAATTTTGGGGCCACTAACGACGATCTGTGCTAAAAGTTTGCTGAGAATATGCGCAGGGAATTCGAGATGAGAATGAAGGGACAACTCACCTTCTTCCTAGGTCTTCAAATTAAGCAGTCCAAGGAAGGAATCTTTATAAATCAATTCAAGTACACACGTGAGCTATTAAAAATGTTTGGTATTGATAATGTTAAACCTAGAGGTACTCCTATCTCTCCAAATATCAATCTTGTTAAAGAAGAAAATGGTAAAAATGTTGATCACAAACTTTATCGTGGCATGATTGGTAGTTGTTCCCAACCTATTCTGGTCGCACCCAAAGGCCAATTGGGGTCCCGTTTTTCATGACACATCCGCACAACCAACAATCAATATTCAACGCTCACAACTGGTCAAAGCATGCAAGCTCAAGTCACGTGCACTTCTCACTTTCGTTACGTGACTTCGTCACCAAGAAACTCATCCTTGCGTGACTGCTCATCACACTTCGACCGTTGCACGTCGCCCATCGGCGCACCACGACACTTGCCCAAGGAAGTTGGCCTTGGCCTTCCCCTTGGGGTCGGCCTCGGCCTTTGGCCTTCCCCCTGGGGTCGGCCTCGGCCTTTGGCCTTCCCCCTGGGGTCGGCCTCGGCCTCGGCCTCCCCTTGGGGGTCGGCCTCGACCTTCCCTTGGGGTTGGCCTTTGCCTCCCCCTAAGGGTTGGCCTTGGCCTCCCCCTATGGGTTGACCTTTGGTCTCCATACTTAACACATTCACTTCTCTTCAAGGGACCATACATCACTCCGCGACCCCGTCGCCCGGACGTCACTCCGCGACCCCGTCGCCTGGACAAAACTCCGGTACCCCAGTCGCCCGGACGTCACTCCGCGACCCCCGTCGCTCGGACATAACTCCGCGACCACATCGCCTGGACATAACTCCGCGACCCCGTCGCCCGGACATCACTCCGCGACCTAGTCGTCCAGACGTCGCCCGCGCCCGTGCGCAAACTCCGCGATGCCCGTCGTCCGTCGCCCAGACGTCGTCTCTGCGACCCCCTTCACCGGTATCCGGGCGCCGCACTTCAACACTCCACCGCGCCCGTGCACTGAGCCGCTGATACAGCCGTGCCCCCAGGCTCTCTGTCACACGACCGTGCCCTCGGCACCATACTCACTTCATCGCGCCCATGCGCCACAATCATGTTACATGCCCCCCGGGCACCACACTCATTCACCACACCATGCGCACCTTGTCTTGGTCGTGGAACATGCTTCGACCCACTCTCTGGAGTGTACATCACCGGCGGGGATAAGCGACTCCTCCAGGACACTATCTCCACCAGGGAGCTCTTCAACTCTCCTTCCGCCAGGTAGACGGCTCCTCCGGGATGCTACCTAAGCCAGTCGGGTAGACGGCTCCTCCGGGATACTACCTTGACGCGCTCTGAGTGCTCCGGCACAAGGACTCACCCGCGGGGATAGGCGACTCCTCCGGGACACTACCTCCGCCAGGGAGCTCTTCAACTCCCCTTCCGTCAGGTAGACGGCTCCTCCGGGATGCTACCTCGACCAGTCGGGTAGACGGCTCCTCCGGGATGCTACCTTGACCAGTCGGGTAGACGGCTCCTCCAGGATGCTACCTTGACGTGCTCTGAGTGCTCCGGCACAAGGACTCACCCGTGGGGATAGGTGACTCCTCCGGGACACTATCTTCGCCAGGGAGCTTTTCAACTCCCCTTCCGCCAGGTAGACGGCTCCTCTGGGATACTACCTTGATGCGTTCAAGTGCTCCGACACAAGGACTCACCCACGGGGAAAGGCGACTCCTCCGGGACACTATCTCTGCCAGGGAGCTCCAAGTGCTCCGGCACGAAGACTCCCCTTCTGCCAGGTAGACGGCTCCTCCGGGATGCAACCTTGGCCGGCCAGGTAGACGACTCCTCCGGGATGCTACCTCGGCCCACGGAATAGGCGACTCCTCCGGGACACTATCTCCGCCAGGGTGCCTGCGTGACTGGCCTACATGCTCCGACACTTGGGGCTTGCGTCGGCACCCCGAGGGACTATGACCCCCGGGTCACTCCGAGACGGGAGCAGGTCTTCGGAAGGCATCGCGCCTAGTTTACCTGGAAGTTGGGCGTCGGGTCTTCCCCAACGCTGCCAGGCCTGTGGGACTCTGCAAGGGCTTGGATTGGAGGATAGATCAAGAGGGTTCTCTGGCCACGCCGATGCGGTGGGAGCCAGTCTTTCCAGACAGACAGAGCGACGCTGTATGGGGCAGGCCGGTTGAATATGCGATCTGACAGTCCGTGGAGCACTGACACCCGTGGACCCCTCGGTGACGTGTCACTCCCGAGGAGTGCCACGTGTTGGTTAATGACATCATCATCTCAATCTCTATAAATAGAGGTCTTGAGAATTCATTTGAGAGGGTTGGACATTTTCAGAACTCTCACATTTTCACTTTCTCACTCTAGAATCGTAGAGAGAGAAACATACAGGACCCTAACTCTGGACCTAAGCATCGGACTGTGACTGTCATCGTGTATTCATGATGCGCTATCGCCCTCACAGCACTGCCACCCTCAAGCTCTGTCTGGAAAGCCCTTGGTCTCTGCCCTTGTTCCACCCTTGCTGTGTCTCACATCAACATACTTGGCATCTGACTCGGACTGCATTCCTTGTGGCACCTCCACGTCGACTGCGAACCCACTTTCCTTGGCATCATTTTGGCGACTCCGCTGTGGAGGTGAGCATCGTATTGCAGTCTGCCTATCTTCCACACTCAGGCACCATGCCTACACAACGAAGAGCTACCAGCCAGGGCCTTATCCATACAGTACAAGAAGAAGACCACTCGGGTGAACAAGAGGGGACTAGTGCTGTGCGTCTCCAAGACCAGCCACCAGCTACCGCACCTGACATACAAGTTGCAGTCAATGCGGCCATCCAGCAGTTTTCGCCCACTATAGCCACTCTTATGACAACCATGATGGAAATGCAAAAATCAATCCAAGTCTTGACTTCACAATCACCGACTTCCCGAAGCCTTAGAGCTCTACACCCTGTGCCCACTACTCACCCCGTGTCATCCCAAGCTCCAGGTTTGGCCCCTCCTGCTCATATCCAACCTTCAGGGCCTGGGCTAGTTTTGGACACTGCTCAGGTCCCAGTGTCACGACCACCGCTGCCTTGGTGCTCCGGGCCCTCAACAGTAGGACTCGCGGCACCTCAGCCCCCGGCGCCACGCCTTACCCTTGCTCGAAGCACTTCGGAGACTTATGAATCAATTGAGATGGAGCCTAACCCGAACACAACCAGCCGAAACCTAAACACAAGTCATTCCCCCGGCTTACTCCAGTCAACCTTTCCTGACGACTGGCCTCCAGCAGCTGAGACTACCCATATGCAAAGTTGCTCCCCACCACCAACCCCTCTCTACCATCGTCATCCCCTCAATGCCTCAGGTTGCACCGTCTGGGGGCTCTGGTGCCCGGATCATCCCGACAGGGCACAAACCCTCACATGCGTCGTACGTCACCAAGCATGAGCTTGATGCGCTCTTTCACCGTCTCAAGCAATCATCCTTACCGCACTCCCCCTTTAAGTTGTCAGGTCATGCTCCCTACTCTGGCAGCCTCGCCACCAAGCCCTACCCTGTCAAGTACAAGCAACCATCCTTCACCTTGTTCAACGGCAAAGAGGGCAACGCCCGCGAGCACCTCACCCATTTTGCTGGCTCCCTAGAGCACTACGGGGAGGACGATACTTTGAAGCTTCGAGAATTTCACAAGTCCCTGACTGGTCTCGCCTACTCTTGGTATCATCAGATTCCCGACAGTATTATCCACTCATGGTCCAACATGGTCTAGCTCTTCCTTGACAAATTTCACTATGAGACGGAACGTGTGACCATCGTTGACATCGCCGGAATCCGCCAGAATCCTAGGGAAGACCTCAACACCTATGTTACGCGATTTCATAACAAGTGCTTGGAGTGCACTGACTTCAGCAAAGATGAAACCCTTGTACCCATTTGCATTAAGAACATGAAAGACACCTACAGGGTCTACCTTGAAAACCTCCAGCTTCGGTCTTGGGGACATCTCAAGGAAGCTGCACGACGCACATATGACTCGGTCGGTTCGTCAAAAACCCCAAAGCCCCAACCTCATATTGCCTTGGCCGCAACGATGGAAGCAGCCAGTAACGACGACAACAACCGTAAGCGTCAGTCCCAAGGAAGGGACGGGCGCCCTGACAAGAGAGGGTAGCCAATCCCTGCCCCGGAATACCCGTGTGACTTGAAGACTGTTAGAACTCTGCTCGAGGCATGGATCGACGATAATGCCATAACCCTGCTCAATGCCGACACTGAACCTACCTCGAAAGATTTAGCCCGTCCCAACTACTGCCCCTATCATCGGAAGGTCGGCCACGGCCTCAAGCGGTGCAGGGGCCTCAAGTTTGTCTTCGCTGACAAGATTGCGTTCGGAGAGCTCAAACTCAAAGTGTGGGACATTTGACCTACCCGACTTGGCATGCCTTAGTGCATTTTTCACACTTGTAATTTTTTCGTTCATCTTGCAAGTTTCCATGTACGTCATACCCATGTATCAAGGCATGTTGCCTATCCTTCGTTATCAATGAAGTTACATTTTCTAGACTTAGAAAATTTTCAAGCTACATTGCTCTTGCACAGGTCTATTGACATCACCCTTCATGCCATCACCCACTCCCTTGGGGGCTTCGCTAGGGGTGAGTACGGTTCGGTTTGGTTCGGTTTGAGGGTCAAACCGCAAACCAAACCGTTACCCCTCGGTTTGGAAAATTGTAAACCGAACCAAACCAAACACCATCGGTTTGGATGGTTCGGTTTGGTCGGTTTAAACGGTTCGGTTTGATCGGTTTAGATCGGTTTGCGTCCATTTAAAGACGTTGTTCACTTGCAAACTACCATTGGATCTAACAGTGATTAAAAATTCAAGTTATATGTTTTTTAAATTGCATATAATCTTGTTAAATTCGATATATAAGTGATCATCGATGTATGAGAAAGAATGAGAAAATATTAAACATTTATTGGTCACAAAAATTCTGTGTTATAAGTGTTCTCATTATTATTTTTTTCTTATAACTTTCAAGATTTGTATATATGGATTTCCTTACTACCGTATATGTGAAATTGTCAATGAATGTTACTAAAAGTAGAGTAACATATCATAGGTCGGTTCGGTTCGGTTTGGAATCGGTTTAGAAAATGTGAACCGTGAACCAAACCGAACCAAGGTCGGTTTGAGAAATGTGAAACCAAACCATTAAAATCTTTGGACGGTTCGGATTGGATTGGTTCGGTTTGGTCGGTTTGAGCGGTTCGGATCGGTTTGAACGGTTTGATGCTCACCCCTAGGCTTCACCCCTTCCCAACCCCTTCGGCCTCACATTGTAACGACTTGGTACGTGGTGCGCGGGGTGACTCGAGCCGCGCTACTACGGTCGCATCATCATCCTTCATTTACTTTTCTTGACACTTAGAAAAATTTTCATTTTTTTCTCAACCGGTCATCGATGATCATCCTCAGTGGTCTCCCTTGGCATCCTTGTCTCCGCCCAACACTTAGGAAAAAAAAAATCACAGCCGGTCATCGATGATCACCCGTAGCTGTCTCCCTCGGCACCCTTGTTTGAGCTCAAGACTTAGAAAAATTTTGACAAATTTTTTTTCTCACCCCTACATTTTATGCTCCTTCCAACACTCGGGAAAGCTTCTCAACACTTGGAAAATTTTCAAAAAAATTTCTCACTCCCTTCACCCTCATCCCTCTCACCCTGCTTACTTGTGGTCGGGCACAACCCTCTCACCCTCATTCTATACTTGGAAATTGTTTTTCAAGTTTTTCATCTTCCCCACTACTCCCAACATACATGCTCTCATCACTCTCCCTCTCACATTTTCCTCTCCTCCCTCACCATCCAACACCCATCACCCTTTCCCTACTTCATACACAACTTCTTTCTCTTTCTTATGGAAAAATTTCATACTCCCCCCCATCTCACTCCTTTTTTTCTCTTCTTTTACATTGTGAAGATTTTCATTAGGGGCTCCCTTCTTAGGGCTGCCAAAAAAAAAAATCAAAATCAAAATCAGATTCAAATTTCAAATTGAATTAGGGCGGGCGGGCAGAACCGACCGACCCGAGCCTTGACCCCGTGCCCATTCCCTCTCTACTGTGCCCGACCCGACCCGACCCGCGTCCCTCCCCTAAACCCTAACCCTAAATTTTCATATATTTATCTTCTCCTCATGCGCCGCTGCAGCCCCCATT
Organism: Escallonia rubra; assembly: GCA_033065855.1. Lineage (NCBI taxonomy): Eukaryota > Viridiplantae > Streptophyta > Magnoliopsida > Escalloniales > Escalloniaceae > Escallonia > Escallonia rubra. The sequence goes on along the minus strand of JAVXUO010002554.1, from coordinate 25,852 downwards.
GGCCCCGCCACAGCCCCTCGGCCTCGGCCTTCTGCCCCGCCGCCCCGCCCACCGGCGTCGCCTCCCCCATCGCCGGCGACGACCCCTCCCTCCTCGGCCGGGCGTCCACTTCGCCGCCGCCGACCACAACTCGCCAACCTTTCTTTTTTTCTTCTTTTCTCACCACCCGCCCCCCCCTTTCCCCTTCCTTCCTCCTCCCCCACCCCCTCGACCTCGGCCACCCCTCCCTCTCCCCCATCGGCCTCGGCCTCCCCACCCCCGTCCCCTAGGCCGACCCCCCTCCTTCTCCCCTTCCTCTCCTCCCTCTTTCCCTTCCTCCCCCGCCCCCTCCCTCGGCCTCACCCCCCCTTCGGCCTCGGCCCACCTCCCCCGCCCTATCTTCCCTTCCCTCTCCCCCTCTTCCCTTCCCCTTTACACCTTGCCAACCACCCCGCCCCGCGTCATGCGGCCTCGGCCTTGGCCAAGGGACCTTGGTCGGTCTCGGCCTCGCGGCCTTAGTCGGACTCGGCCACTTGGTCGAACGGCCTTGGCCCTCCATCCCCTTTCCCCCTTCCCCCTCCTTCTCTTCCCTCTCCATGGCCCTTGTCATCCCGCGACAGCCTCTCGACTCCGCCCCATTTCCCATCTTCATCCTTATTTCACCCAATCTAGCCTCCATCGCCTTCGGCCTCGGCCACCTTTCTTCGGCCTCGGCTATAACAACTCATCCCCTCCCTCTCTTCCACCCCACTCGACCACCCCACCAAATTTGCCCAAGGACAACGTCGCCTCTAACTTCGACCCTTCACCTTCGCACCACAGTCAACCACCCCCTCCACAACCTCTTCACTTCAGTCACCACCCAAGTCCACCCCGCCACCTTCGACCTTTCCCACCTCCACATCATGGCCGACAACCAAGGCCATCACTTCAACATTTTTTTTTTGCAACATTGACCGACGTGCATTGCCTGCGCCCCTGCGCCCGTCGTGGACTACCCCCGCATCGCGACGCCCGATCGCGCACATCGCGCCCCTACACATTTCACATTTTTTTACACTTAGAATTTTTTTTGCAAATTTGATCACGCCCTGTGTGACGACGTCCTCCGACATCAACATCCTTGGTAAGTGGTGTGCGAGGTAGCTCGAACCACCTACTCCTACTCATTGTTTGACACTCGTCATGCGTCGCCCGGGCACCGTCTCTGCGACCCCCGTCGCCAGCACCCGGGCGCCGTCTCTGCGACCCCCGTCGCCAGCTCCCATGCACCTTCTCCGCGATGCTTATCGCCCATCGCCTGGGTGACGACTCCGCGACACTCGTTGTCCGTCGCCCGGGCGCCGTTTACATGCTCACACCCCTGCGTTCTATCATCGTGCCTTTGTCTCAACCCCCAAGCATTCCAAGCTTTCGTAGGTGGTGCACGAGGTGGCTCGAGCCACCTACTCTTCATCATCATCATGCATTGATGACCTCAACAACTCGTCGGCCAAACAACATCAAAATCTTGCTACGTGTTTATGCGTGCGGTGCCCGCTCGGGTTGCCCCTCCGCGTACACCACACGCAGGGGGCTTATGTTCCCAACCTATTCTGGTTGCATCCAAAGGTCCACTGTGGTCCCATTTTGCATGACACGTCCTCACAAGCAATAGTCAATATTCAACGCTGACAACCTGTCAAAGCATGCACACTCAAGTCACGTGCACTTCTCACTTTCGTTACGTGACTTCGTCACCAAAAAACTCATCCTTGCGCAACTGCTCATCACACTTCCACCGTCGCACTTCGCATGTCGCCCATCGGCGCACCATGGCACTTGCCCAAGGAAGTTGGCCTTGGCCTTCCCCTTGGGGTCGGCCTCGGCCTCGACCTCCCCTTGGGGGTCGGCCTCGACCTTCCCTTGGGTTTGGCCTTGGCCTCCCCCTATGGGTTGGCCTTTGGTCTCCATACTTAACACCTTCACTTCTCTTCAAGGGACCAAACATCACTCCGCGACCCCGTGGCCTGGACATAACTCCGCGACCACGTCGCCCGGACATAACTCTGCGACCCCGTCGCCCGGACGTCACTCCGCGACCTCAGTCGCCCGGACGTCACTCCGCGACCCCCGTTGCCCGGGACATAACTCCGCGACCCCTCGCCCGGACATAACTCCGTGACCACGTCGCCCGGACATAACTCCGCGATGCTACCTTGACGCGCTCCGAGTGCTCCGGCACAAGGACTCACCTGCGGAGATAGGCGATTCCTCCGAGACACTATCTCTGCCAGGGAGCTCCAAGTGCTCCGGCACGAAGACTCCCCTTTTGCCACGTAGACGGCTCTTTCGGGATGCTACCTCGGCCCGCGGAATAGGTGACTCCTCCGGGACACTATCTTCGCCAGGATGCCTGCGTGACTGGCCTACGTGCTCCGGCACCGGAGGCTTGCGTCGGCACCCCTAGGGACTATGACCCCCCGGGTCATTCCGAGACGGGAGCAAGTCTTCGAAGGGCATCGAGCCTAGTTCACCTGGCAGTTGGGTGTCGGGTCTTCCCCACCGCTGCTAGGCCTGTGGGACTCTGCAAGGGCTTGGATTGGAGGCTAGATCAAAGGGGTTCTCTGGCCACACCGATGCGGTGGGTGCCAGTCTTTCCAGATAGACAAAGAGACGCTGTATGGGGCAGGCCGGTTGAATATGCGATCCGACAGTCCGTTGAGCACCGGCACCCGTGGACCCCCGGTGACGTGTCACTCCCGGGGAGCGCCACGTGTCGGTTAATGACATCATCATCTCAATCTCTATAAATAGAGGTCTTGAGAATTCATTTGAGATGGTTGGACATTTTCAGAACTATCACATTTTCACTTTCTCACTCTAGAATCGTAGAGAGACAAACATACAGGACCCTAACTCTGGACCTAAACATCAGACTGTGACTGTCATCGTGTATTCATCCTGCGCTATCGCCCTCACAGCACTGCTACCTTCAAGCTCTGTCTGGGAAGCCCTTGGTCTCTGCCCTTGTTCCACCATTGCTGTGTCTCACATCAACATACTTGGCATCTGACTCGGACTGCATTCCTCGTGCGACCTCCACGTCGACTGCGAACCCACTTTCCTTGGCATCAGTAGTTTACTATATCTTAGTACCTCTAGGCCTAATATTATGTTTAGTATATGTATTTGTGTTTTTTTTCAAGCATGCCACAAAGAATCCCGTCTTACATCAGTTAAACGCATAATTAAATACTTGTCAGGACTGTCAATTTGAACGATTTCGTTCCCACTGGTGTGTCTCCTACTCATCTGAAATAATAATTTCACCAAATCCTAGAATTCATTCGACCGAATCTTTTTCCTTTTAAAATAGTTATATTTTCACTTTTAACTGTTTTCATCACTTTTTACATTCTATCTTTATGTCACTCTCACCAATCATATTCAGAAATTTAACCATTCTCTTCATCTCTTCTCCTCGTTGTTGCTCTTCAATTGGACGGATCATCCACTCGCTGACCACATATCAAATGTCGTATTCTCAGGCTTCAAGAAAGTTTCAGTGAACTTGAAGTCACCCATGCCTCCACTTGTCTTACCACTCGCTTTTCCAACCAACTATTGTCCAGTATCTTCCTGTATGCACCAACAGCTCTTGGTCAAACAGTTGCCGCTCCCTTTACTTCTAGCGGTGCCCAAACCGTTCTAGGTAACAACATCCCTTCCACTTCCTCTGCTCCTCCATCTTCTTCTTCTTCTCAATCTCTCTGCCCCCACCCTCTTGCCCTTATACCCCGTCAGGTGAAATCCTTCACCTGGCCCATTTTTTTGAATCCCTAGCCGACCAAGAAACCTACTATAATCTTTTTGCTAGTCATGACATTAGACCAGGTTGACCATGTGATCTTGACCTGACGGAACAACTTGGCATTACCTCTTTTTGTTGCATGGGTCCACACCAACTGTGTATTACCCCAATTTAATATGTATGTTTTATGCCAACATGGCTTACAACTCCACTATCTCCACCATTCTCACCACTTTTTCAATGGCGTGTCTATTTCCCTCACTCCCTCTGTATTAGCCGGAATTCTTGGTTTTACCAACCAATCCCATCTTGTCATGTACCCAGACAACTCCTGGGCTACTCGTGCTCCATTTTCCCCGCTTAAACAAATTCAAACCCTATACAATGAACCCACAATTAATTATCTAAGAAAACCTATCCATTCAGAACTCTCACCTATACATCGTGTTTTACATTTAATCCTATCATATAACCTTGTCGGCCGTACCGGCTCTTACGCTTCCTTCACTTATCGGCATCATCCTCTTCACCCACTTCATTCAAGGCTCTCCTCTAGATCTTGTGGCCATTATATTGATGAACATGGATAACCGCGAAGAGCAACAAAATGCCTTTCTTTCCTATGGTCTTCTTCTTACTAATATGTTTCAACATTTATATGTTCCCCTTCCCATCTCTGTCGCTGAATATGTTCATATCCCTTCTACCTACTGTCTCAACCTCGCAACTCTCTGTCATGCCTCCTTCTCTGTTCAGACTGACCCCACAACATATGAAGTTTCTCTTGTTAGAGCCCCACAGCCACCTTCATTCACTCCGGCACCTTTTGCACCTCCCTTATCCTCCGTGCCTAGCTCCTCTCTGCACCAACTCCCATCTTCCAACCTCGGCCTCTCCATACTACCTTCTCCCTTTGACAACCTTAGTAGCCCCCTCAATCAGGGGCGGAGCCAGGATTTCATCCGAGAGGGGGCTAAATATATATCGAAATTAATAATTATTTTTATTAGTAAAATAGCAACAACAAAAAAATGCATTTTTCGACAAAACACAAATTAATACGAAAAAACATCCAAAAAGTCATATTTAATTTCATGAGAGCTACTAAAGACTCTTTACAGTACAACAAAAGCAAATACAAAATAAATATTTCAGAGTTTACAAACGAAAGTACTAAATAACTATTCGATGAGGCGCCGAAGATTGGTAGCGTTTGATAATAGCTTCATTTGTAATAGTTTTGAAGACATTCTTCTCGATGTAACAAACCAAGCTATCATTCATCCATTCGTCTCCCATGCGATTCCGAAGTCGAGTCTTTATTATCTTCATTGCAGAGAAAGCTCTTTCTACAGTAGCAGTTGCAACAGGTAAAAGTAAGACCAATCTCAAAAGCAAGAACACCAAAGGATATATCACATCCTTTTTCAACTCAACTAACTTTATAACAAGTTCACCAATTCCCCTGACTTCATAAAGTTCTTCACAGGAGCGCACATCCATAATATAAGTCTCGAGCTGACTTTGAAGTACCCTAAGCTCTATCGGCGAAAAGTCATATGGATAAAACTGTGCAAGACGTATCAACTTTTGCTTATTAAAAGCAGAAAAACCATCACTTGGATCGAAACATGCCATACACATAAGCAACTCCGTGGTTACCTCACTGAAACGATTATTCAACTCACTGATTTGCAAATCAACAACCGTTAAAAAAATATCAACACGATAATGGTAAAAATTTGTACCTTCTTCAGCATTACGTCTTTGCCTCCCCGGAGCTACAAACCTCGCACTCATGTCCAATACGTCAATATCGTGTTTTACACAAAATTGTGAAACCTCTTCCAGCAAGTTTTCCAACCCTCGATCTCTAAAGTCCTGCAATCGTTGCTTTGTTATACTTACCAACTTCATTGCATTCACAATGTTTTGATCTTTCTTTTGTAATGCTTGTGAAAGTTCATTCGTCATCCCCAAAATATTTATCATCAAATACATGTTGAAGGCAAAATCATAAGTTGGCACCGAGTTCAAAAGACCCAATGCTTCACCTCTCTGTTCATAATCTGTAGCATCCTCAACAACCTTATTAAGCACACGTATCACCGAATCAAACATTTGACTCAAATTCAATAATGCACCGTAATGTGATCCCCAACGGGTCTCTCCTGCTCTTTTGATGCTAGTTTCTTGATTTAAACCTCGACCACTGACGATATCACCACTCTCAAGGTCACGAGCAAGTCTAATGGCTTCACTTTCTCGAATAGCATCTCTTCGCTTGCATGAAACTCCCACAGTGTTGACTACCTTAGCAACCAAATTAAAAAGCAATGCAATCTGAGCATGTTTTTTTGCAACGGCTACAAGAGTTAGCTGAAGTTGATGAGCAAAGCAATGAATATAATAAGCACTTTCATTCTCCCTCTGAATTAAGGTTTTAAGACCATTGAATTCACCTTGCATATTACTTGCTCCATCATAGCCTTGTCCACGAACCCTTGAAATGCTCAATTCATGCATTGCAAATAAACTGTCAATCGCGTCTTTCAATGATGAGGCAGTGGTACTAGCAACATGGACTATACCAAAAAAACGTTCAATCACACGTCCTCTTTTGTCCACATATCTGAAGACAACTCCCATTTGTTCTTTGACTGAAATATCACGACACTCGTCAACTAAAATGGAAAATAATTCAGATTTCATGTCTCCAACAATTGCATCTCGTATTTCTCCGGCAATGGCACTAACAATTTCTTTCTGAACTTGTGGTGAAGTCAATTTCAGATTCTGAGGAGCGTTTGACAATGCGACTTTTTTCACGTTTTCATTGTGATCAGCAAGAAACCCTAAAAGTTCTAGAAAATTTCTCTGATATTCAGACTCATTAGATTCTATGTGCCCACGGAAAGACAAGCCTTGACGTAAGAGGAACCGAATGACATCAATGGATGCAGTCAAGCGAGTACGGTATTGAACCTTACTTTCATCTGTTTGCTTGGACAAAACTACTTCAATACTCTGTTTAGGGTTATCAAAGGCTTGACACTTAGTTAAAGCCATGTTGTGTGCACTACCAACTTCTCCAACATGTCTTTGGAATTTTTCCTTCTTTCTCCAATCTTTAAAACCATGCTTAACAAAAGCACCACCACTCCCTTGCTCCCCATGAACACTTCCGAACAAGTAGCAACACAAACAAAATGCTTCATCTTTTGCTACACTATACTCCAACCAACTCGAATAAATGTCAAACCAAGAAGAAACAAATCGACGAGACTGAGTTCCGATTTTTGTAAATGGAAAACTGTGGTCACGAGGTTGGCAATGACCTTTCGACCAATACGCTCGTCGAACTTTGTCTCGAACATTAGGACCATAATCCCAAATATTTGGACGCAACCCAAGATCCGAAATAAGTTCATCCGAGTTGAACTCATCGCTAATTCTACTTGAATGCCCGAAAAGAACATCACGGTGCACAATGGGAGCCTTGTCCCTTACTGTTGGAATTATAGACTGTTGAATAGTATCTTCATTTATACGCTCATTCTTACTAGGCTGCACTTCTTCAAACTTTGGTTTCTTTTTATAGTACTTATCCATTCTGAAAATAAAACACATTTTATTTTCAATATCAATCCATCAATTATCAATCAAATAACCTAATTAATCAAAATATTTTATTCTTTTACTTTTTCAGTCATGTTTCATTATTGCGTTAACCTAATTTCAACCCACCATTCAACTAAATCACACATTCGATATCTCAATCCAATTGGGTCCCATCCTCCATCAATCTCAATATCTCAATGCTAAACATTAACCATAATCAATATCTCAAGATTATCCATAATCAATATTAAACATTAATCATAATCAATATCTCAAGATTATCCATAATCAATGCTAAACATTAACCATAATCAATATCTCAAGATTATTCATAATCAATGCTAAACATTAACCATAATCAATGCGCAAGATTATCCATAATCAATGCTAAACATTAACCATAATCAATGCTCAACATTATCCATAATCAATTGATTCAATTCAATGCTCAAGATTATCCATAATTCAATTCAATGCTCAAGATTATCCATAAGTCAATTCAATGCTCAAGATTATCCATAATTCAATTCACTGCTCAAGTCAATGAAAGGTGAAATTAAAGTTTGGAAGTTGGAACATACTTGTCACTGGAGTTTGAAAGCTCAATTCAATTCAGTCGCCGGTCGCCGGAGTTTTGGCCGCCGGTCGCCGGAGTTTAGCCGCCGGTGAACTGTTGGAGTGAAGACAGTACAAGTGTACAACCGAAGTCGCCGACTCGCCGTCGGCGTAGATCCGGGGTCACTGGGTCCTTGCCGCCGGCGGTGGACCGTTAGAGTGAACTGTGAAGACTGAAGACTCTCTCTTCGTCGCCGGTCTCTCCGTCGCCGACTCGCCGTCACCGTAGATCCGTTGGAGTGAAGACTGAAGAGGCGAGCCCGTGACCGTGAGGCGCCGTCGCCCGTCGCGCCGAAGTGCGTTCGCCGTTCGTCGTAGGTGGGTGCCGACTGCCGTCTGCCGACGTGGGTTCGTCGTTCGTCGTGTCGTGGGTGCCGACTGCCGACGGGAGGAGTGAGCCGAAGTAGATCCGGGTTCGTCGTGGCTGCCGGAGTGAGGCGCCGGCCGCCGGTCGGTGTCTCGGACCTTCGGTTGGTGACTGGTGGTGAGAACTGAGAAGAGAGAGGCCGGTCGCCCGTCGCCGGAGAGAGAGAGAGAGCCGAAAAGTGTGAAAAATACTATATATATATATTTTTTTTTTTTCAAAATCTGACAGGGGGCTATAGCCCCCTCTCGTACATACCTAGCTCCGCCGCTGCCCTCAATGACTTCTGAAACCTGAACTTTGATGATTTTCTCAACTTGGAGGACTCCTCTTCACTCTCCGACCAGTTATCTCATATCTCTACCTTACTTCAGCCTCTTCTCAAGTTTCATACCACCCTCACCTAAAATACCCCGAACCCAAAAATACTTATAACAAATTAAATTTACATTTTAGCGACGATATTTTTTTTATGCCTAACGTCGACGTGTATTCGAGCGAGGAGTTAATTTTCTTAACATCGATATATTTTAGCGACAAAATTGTTTTTAGTCACCCTGCGCTTATTAGCGACGATTTGTGAAATGAGTTAGCGTAATAACTCGTTAACAATTTTCGTAACGCATAAATTGTCATAAATGTATATTTTTTTTGGGCCATTTTGCTATAATAAAGTTTGGGTAAGAAAATTTAGCGACAAAATGAAGGAGTACGGGGTTTTTGTAAATTTTCCAATCTAGGGTTATATCTATCTATATATATATATATATATAAAGCGGAAAAGGAAGAGAAGGCCGGTTAAGGACTTTGGCGAATTTCGAATCCGACGAAGAGGTTCAATTTCCGGTACTGGTACGACTTCCACTTCTTCTCAAATAAATTCATTAGGACTGAAATTTATTGGGTCTGTGTGTACGTGAGACATATATGTCAAAGCTGAATATGTGTGTGTTTAGTGTGTGCGCATGTGTTGCTGCATGAGCCAAGAATGGGTGTGGGTGCACAGGGCTGTGTGAAAGAGGTAAGACTGTGTCGTGGGTTTGCTGTGTTTACATGGATCTGCGTAAGACTTTACGAATTTTCTGTAGCATAGAAATGCCCTTTGAAATGGCTTGTATGCGGTGGGAACAGGGGCCATACTAGTTTTGGGAACCAGGGACATACTAGTATCAGAAAACCAATAAAGAATCTTGGGCAAGCATGGCTGAATTCATGCTTGGATGATGGGTTTTGGGGTCTGCGTGTAACAGGTTTGAATAGGTGTATGTGCGTGGGGGTGTCCAAGGGTGCATGAGTGTGTAGTGTGTGCATGTACTTGAGGGTAAGTGGGTGTTAGTTTTCTGGGAAGAGACTTTGGACAAAGGGTGGCAGTAGGAAGAGCCACTGCCGTGAGGCAGAGGCTGTGCTGGGCTTTGGAAAAATAATGAAGGTGATACTTGGAGGTTTAATATATATATATATATATAGGAGCTGATCCGTTGATAGCGCTAGCAAAATAGAAGAAGTTGCAAACGCGATTTGGCCGTCCATCCTGATGGATGGTCCAAATCCTTTTTTTTTTCAAAAGCTGTCAGACGTCTGCTACACAGTGTAGCGGACGAATCTTTTTACCAAACTGGCCCTCCACCTTCGTCCGCTACACTATGTAGCGGACTACTTTTTGACTGACACACGTCAAATCATGTCCCATCAGTTTTATTCCCTCACGACTGTTACCACTGTTACTTTGTCATCATCCATAATGTCCGTTACATAATGTAACAGACGTTCTTTATGTAAAAAATGTCCGCTTCTTAATGTAGCGGACGTGTTCTTTATGTAAAAATTGTCTACTACATTATGTAGCGGACGCTCCATACATATATACAAGAACCTAACTTCGAAACTCTTATCCGTTCTTTCTACTCACAAATTTTCCATTGCGTATTATTTGTTCATGTGCTGGCGTTGGTAAAATTCGATTCCATGTATGTGTGTGTGTGTGTGTGTATATATATATATATATATATATATATATATATATATATATGGGAGCTGATCCGTTGAGAGCGTTAGCAAAATATGAGAAGTTGCAAGCGCGATCTGACCGTCCATCCCGAAAGATGGACGGCCCAGATCGCGTCTTTTTCGAAAACTGTCAGTCGTCCGCCATACAGTATCGCGGACGGGCCTTTTTACCTTTTTGCCCCTCCGCGCCTGTCCGCTACACTGTATGGCGGAGGACATTAAAGTCATGATGGGAGACAGCAAAAAGACGTCCGCGATACTGTGTAGCGGACGTCACTAGGCTGACACCTGTCAGGGCCTGTGTAACATCCCCGAAAATCCGGAGCTCCGCCGCCCCGAACTCCCAGGTCGTTAACCTACCAAATCACATCAACCTGTCAGATCATGGTCACTAACCCATACTTCAAAGCATCAAATTAGACATCAACTCAAATTCCTCAAATACAATATTACAAACTGCTTAATTTGAATTATTAAGACCTAGGTTCTTTACAAACTCGAGTCCTTATAGAACGAGTTAACAGTACCGACCCGCACAGGGGTTTTACTATACAGTAGTGGTGGTCTCATCGGAATCTCACACAGATTCTAAACCCCATTCCCGAGCAATCTACTGCTGACCATCACCTGCAGAAGGGAGTCAAACGGAGAGTGAGCTTTTGAGAGCTCAGTAAGGTCGTACAAGGACTACCAAAGAATCACAAAATGATTCCAAAGAATCCAACAGACGAAAATTTCCAGAATACTTCAGACGGGGTCAAGAACTCAAAGATTTCCAAAATGATCAAAAGTTTATCATAAACAGATACCAGATTAAACAACATCAATCACAACGATTTCCAAAACGATCAACTTAAGATAATTTCCAAAGCTATCAGTCCAAGCAGAAATCATTGCCAAAATCAACAAAGCGATCAGAACTAGATACCAAAATAAACACTTAAAGACCCTTGTCAAAGATTCCAAACGATCATTTAAAGATCAGTTCAAAGTCGTCATTTTTAAATACAACTGATGGTTTTGCAAAAGGTGTCAAAACAAACGCAGAGACTTCCAAAGCCTTAGGGAATAATGGTCTTAGATAATTACAACCAGTTTGATCACAGTACGGGAAAGAGTTTCAACTCAATCCCCTTTCATGCAGATATCCAGACTTTCATTTGAACATCATTTTCAAAACAGACATTGTCAGATATAATGTAAACAGATTTAGAAACGTTGACCCTGGGCAGAAGCAATGCCACTCAGGCAATGCACAGATGTACACATGCATGATGTACCAGAATAATTACTAGTCCTTCTCACTAAGGTACTAGCCCTGCATAATTCCGCAGGTTCAGACCAGCCTTATAACGCCTCCCCACATAACAGAATTCCCAGGTCAACACAGAAAAATCAGAAATATCAATGAGCATTTACATAAGCTTAAATCACCAAAATCAATCCCAATTTCAATATCAATAAACAGATTGAAATAAGTCATCACTTAGAATTTCAGAAGAAAATCACAAATAAACAGCCAGAACGATTACAAACGGTTATCGAATTCAGGCACAACAATTTGAAAGAACGGATACAAAAATTATCAGATTTGCTCAACATGCAATATATGTGAGCATGACAAAGATTTCCAAATAATCGATTCAGGTTCAACATTGGGGTTTTCTGGGCAATAACATGCTGATATCAAAGCATAATTCAAAATTTGGCATTAGCCATAACTATATCAAATGAGTACTTATGTGTACGAGTTATCAAAATAAGGGCTCGGACGAAAGTCCTTACCCAGGGTTCAGATAGAATCCCTTACCTGCATCCGCAGCTAGCTTATCCTAACCGGAAAGTCTTTAGCTTTAACCTAAATGGAATTATCGAATCGTCAGAATACAACATACACTACGATATTATAAATTTAATACAGACTCACACAATTCCCAAAATGAACCTCCCTCATTAGGTATGAAACTCCCATGGGTGTAAAATTACCAAAAATACCCATCGTACTCTTAAATTCCCCAAACGGCATTCCCCTAAGTAGAATCATCCAAATAGTCTCATTTTATGTCAATCTATGTAAAAATCCCTTTCTTAGGTCAAATTACCAAAATACCCTTTCGGGGTGGCAAATTACCAAAATGCCCCTGGGTGTTTCCCGCACCGAAAAAATTCCAAAAATACTTTGAAACGCTATTTTAAACATCCTGAAATCATTCATAGGCTAAAAAGTATTTTAGGAAATTTTCGCCCAAAAATTCCAAACCGGTGTCCGGATCGAGCGCTAAAAAGCCAGTTTCGCGAAAAATACCTATCGGCCTCAGAATGGCCCTAAATTTTAGATAATGATTCATATCAGTAAAATATGGTTTCTGTAAAAAGTTCAGATTAAAATAACTTGGTTTACCAGGTTAAATAAATTTGGAAAGTTCCCTAATCGGTACCCTAATTTAGCGCTCTTCACGGACACTGAAAATTCCCAACAATTTTCAGAGTGTTCGTCTCGTAAAAATATTGGGGGTTACAGTTTTATACTTTGGCTAATTTTGGCTCTAACTATTTATAAAAAAATTTGATAAAAACTGCCTAAATGAATTTCACCTTTAGCGACAATAACAAACACTATTCAGATTTTTACACCTACTATCTCACCTTAATCACACACAGTATCGTCTTCTCCACTCAGTCACACACACCTGCAGTGAACACCTCAAGAACACACATAACCTCACACGCACAGACCTTTGATTACATCCAAAAATTTATAATTCAATTAAACCCTAATCTATCTACCAAGATTAGTTCCAAAACCTAACAAAATCACTCATCCGAAATCTCAATTTCTAAGAAAATGGCCTCCCTCCCAACATGGTTTCACAGCCATGTTCATGACTTCCCCGCACACTCCACAGTCACGAACACACATATACATGCTATAATCACACACTAGGATACTCACACTTGAGTTTGGATAATTCTCCTGCTGAAAAATGGCCAAAATCACTCCTTTTTTTATCCTTCTGCTTTCCCCCTCCCCGAGCTCTGCTTGTTTTCTTCTTCATGCCCTGTTTTTGTTTAGGTTCACTGTTCATCTTTCTCTTTTCTTTATTTTCTCTTCTGTTTTCTCTCTTCTTGCCGAGCACAGTATTTCGTTTCTTTCTCTGTTTCTATTTCCTGTTTTGGTCTGGTTTTTCTTCTCTTCTTTTTCTTTCTTCCTTTCTTTTACCCGAAGTCATTATCTACCCAATATTTAAACAATTTGTTTAGCTTAGTCATCAACCAAGCAAGAGGTGGCACTAATTTAGGAGATCTTCTCTACGAATTGACACTTATGGCATACTTTCATAATTTGCAAAACAGCCCTTCAAGTTTCCAAAATTACAAAAATGCCCCCAAAATTTCCAAAATTATATTTTTGCCCCAAAATTATTTTAAGCTCCTACACACTACCAATACCCGAGCATTGCTCAAATTTAACGCCCATTTATTTTTCGGAGCTCAAATGGCTATTTTAAACAGCTTCCGAAGTTCGGGATATTACAGCCTGTCCCGTCAATTTTTTTCAGCAATGACGGTTATCTTGTCCTTATCTGTCACGTCAACAGTGTCCGCTACACTGTGTAGGGGACGTTATAGCCATCCGCGATATTGTATCGCGGACGTAATAGCCATCCGCGATACTGTATAGCGGACGTTAAATATACATTCAAAAAACAGTAACTACGACACTCTTCTCCACTCTTTCTACTCACAAAATTTTTCAGCGGCGTTGGCAAGCAGATCGGCGCAATTCCGTCTTAAGAACACCTTTAATACCCTAAATCGATCACGTAAGTTCACAAAATCTATACTTTTTTTTGTTTGTAATCGATAGTTGTGATGAATATTGCGTTTTATATATGTATGTTTTTGTTCATGTGCAAGCGTTTGTAAAATCCGATTCCGTATATGTATATATATTTATACATATGAGTACATATGCTAACATTGTATGCATCATGCATGTGCTTGCGTTATATGTATTATGCATGTGCTAGCGTCGTATTTTTGCGAGCGATTATCAAAATCCAAACTGAGAAGGTTTTTCCATAATTTCAGTTGCAAAAAATGGAATTTAACCCTGGACCAGAAGACCCATCCGTGTTATACGACCAAGCCAACCATATCAGTACGCTCATATGGGATGGTGGAGTAAGATACATTATTTATCGACTTTCTTATTCTTACGAACGTTGTATATACCGTTTGTTTTGCTTAAATTGTATTTATTAATTCGTAGGAAAGAGAACTTCTCAACACCGTAGAAGTATCTCGCGAGTTCACATCGTGGAAATTGAACACCGCCCAGAAGAGGATACTACGTGGAATTGGGTTTGGGATTTTCACGCATGGGCAGATATTTCAACAGCTTGACCGGGCCTTGATAGGTGCCCTTGTTGAGAAGTGGAGAAGTGAAACGAATACGTTTCACTTCCCGCTCGGAGAGATGACAATTACCCTAGAAGATGTAGGGTTCATCTTAGGGTTGTCGGTGACGGGGCGGCCGGTAATTGCTCCTCCGTCAGAAGCAACGAATAAGAGAACCGCTAGGGACTTCTTAACTTCGATACCCCAGGATCAATTTAGCAGTGGTGGTATCAAGTTGAAGTGGTTGGTAGATACCTACGGAGTTTTGCTAGAAAACTATATGGGCCGTGACCTTGTGTTGTACACACAAGCCTTCCTCTGGTGGGTGGTGGGGGCAATATTATTCCCAACGACGTCGAAAAACACGGTCAGCGTGAGATATTTACCGTTGTTGGGTAACCTGGCGGAGGTTGGAGATTATGCATGGGGTGCAGCGGTTCTTTCGTATCTGTACCGAGCATTGCACAAGGCAACGAGACCCGACTCCAAAGCCATATGTGCATGTCTCTCGCTATTGCAGGTATATCATATAAATCCTGTCTTCGTTATTTTTTTTTTGTTTTTGCTTTTGTTGAATCGACGATATAAATATAATTTGCCCATGTTCTCAGGTGTGGTCTTATGAACACCTTGCTCCCGGTGCACCAACGCGTAGGGATGAAACCGATAGAGTGTGGCCTCGGTTGCGTGCTTGGGAGTACAGCCGGAAGAATAGCCACTACCGCAGGAGAGTCGATCCCCATCACAACATCACGTACTATCGAGGGGAGTTCGACCGCCTATCTCCGGGCCAATTGCGTTGGGCACCGTACATACGTTTGGCGCGACGGGTAGAAGAGTCGTTCATCTTCACGCTCTCCGGGTTGCAGCGCACACCCCTCATCCACTTCGAGGTCGCAGAGTGGCAGCTGCCAGACCGAGTAATGCGCCATTTTAAGTTGGAGCAAGGTTTGCCAACTGGTGCCCCAGATATGAGGGTTAACAGGGACCCACCGGATGTCGGGCGGTTTGGCAAGGCCAATGTGCAAGAATTGTGCGCGGCCGAACTAGAGCTCTGGACTTCTTGGCAGGACACACTGGCGGCCATCGTCTCGGAGCCGGACCCCGTTATCAGCATCGCAGAGTACGATGAGTGGTACTCTCGCATCACGCGGAGGAGAGTAGCTCCAGTGAACTTTGAACGCGGGGAGAGGTATGCGCCTAGGGGTCAGATCGACGAGCGTATGGCATACAATCTCGTAAGTTGCCCAACTAGTCTGACTTGTCTTGAATGTGTTGAATATAAATGTCTGATTAAAGTTACTTATTTGTTTTCTCTTTGGATGTAGGTTAATGCCTCGCTTGCATTCTTCCAGAAGTTGAGTGAGCTGAAGGATCTGATGAGCGCAATGGGCAAGGATCTTCGCCAACAGGCTGCTGCACTAGCTTTAGGCTGCGGGAATTTTGTGCGGCAAGCATCGGGACAGTCTTCGGTCAACAGCCCGGGAATGGGTTATACGGGCGTCAGCCCGTATAACGTTGATCCCTCCGGGCAAGCTTCAGAGGTGAGCCAGGGAGTTGGTGGTCCCTCTGTACCGGGGATGGGACATGCTCAAGCGTCGTGGGCCGATTACAGCGGCCTGACCTTCAATTTGTTCCCGGAACCCCAACCCCTCTTTCAGAGTCAAGTCACTCAAGAATGGCCTTACGGTTTCAACGAGGCACTGCCCATTGTCCCGTGGGCGGGACCACTTGGCGGCCCCGAAGGGCAATATCAGCCGGCGGAAGAAATGGTCGGCGAGTAATATCAGCCGGCCGGGGCCCCCCAAGGGGATTATCAGCCGGCCGATCCGTTGGTTGGAGGCCAATTTCTTCCGTTGCTCTTGCCCCCCGGCGGAGGGCAAGGGCAACCGGTAGACCCCCGAGGGCAATATCCGAAAGGGCATCCAGCCAGGCCCCTGAAGCCGCATAAACATGACCTAATCCGAGCCCGTTATTTTAGCGGGCCCCCCCAGAGGGAGCGTCGTATGACGTGGATCACCCGCAGGGCTTGGATTACAATGCCTCGTGGAGAGAACTGTCCTCGCTGGCGCCGGGAATTTGGTTAGACAACTTTGTCATCTCGCACTACGTGCAAATTCTGAGGCAAAGGAGTCGGGAGCAGCCTAACTACGGTCCGTGCATTTTTATCCTCGATGCTTACTTTCATGGCATCCTAGTACAAGAGTATAACGACTGGGACAAGACGAGGAAGCAGGCGAGAAAAGGGATTGCCCAGCTCCAGTGAAGACCGTCCGCTAACCTACAAGCATATTTTGCTCGGCCGAGTCCAGTGAGCGCAGGTGTGGCAGACGTGTTTCTAATCCCAACTATAGTGAATGCCCACTGGTACTTGGTTTGCCATGAACTGGTAACAAATACCGTATCAGTCCTCGACAGTCTCTACGATGATACCCCCGTGATGGGTGTGATTGAAATGTACCGAGGCTTAGGCCAGTTGGATGCCATGGTAAGATCCTGTTTACTTCTTATTGTAACTTGCATATTGTAGAACTGATTAATCTTATTATGTTTGCTATGTTTAATGTTTAATGCTTATTATATTTCTCGCAGAATCTATTTGTTGCCATGGTCAATAGTAAGCGTCGTCGAGAGAGTCGAGTGAGGGCACCGGGCGGTATGCAACTTGTTCTCCGATTGAAGAGGAGTAGGCCCAAGCAACTTAATTCCTCGGACTGCGGCGTCTTCGTCTGCATGTACATGGGTTACATCTGTCGGTCTGAGAGCCTCAAGAAGACCGTCTGGAGCCAAGAATGCATAGACTGCTTTAGGTATAGGATGGCTTGGCAAATTATCAATGGCCGGCCTAGAGCTATTAGATTTATTGTAAATCCGTGTAACGAGGGGGATCCCGCAGGGGCTGAGGGCCCCAATTGACAATGTTTGCGTATAATAACATTATATTCACATTTTTAATTGTCCTTAAACTTCTTGAATCTTATCGTTGAATCTTATCGTTGAATACGATTGATGATTTCATTTGTGTTGACTGAGATGTGATCGTTGTTGAATGCGATTGATTTGATTCACTGATATCGTTGTGTTGTTGATCTGAGTGTTTGATTTGTTCTGTGTGATTTGCTTTGACCAGGGGGAAACAAAGTGTAAAAACCAAGAGAGACTGTTCCTTCTGCTTGACTGTCCGCTATATAGTAAAGCGGACATAGATAGGGCCGGAAAAAAACTAAGTGTTGGGAGCTCTTCCTTCTGCTTGACTGTCCGCTATATAGTATACCGGACGTAGATAAAGCCGGAAAAAAAACTTAAGTGTTGGGGACTCTTCCTTCTGCTTGACTGTCCGCTATATAGTATAGCGGACATAAATAGGGCCGGAAAAAAACTAAGTGTTGGGAGCTCTTCCTTCTGCTTTACTGTCCGCTATATAGTATACCGGACGTAGATAGGGCCGGAAAAAAAACTAAGTGTTGGGGACTCTTCCTTCTGCTTGACTGTCCGCTATATAGTATAGCGGACATAGGTAGGGCCGGAAAAAAACTAAGTGTTGGGAGCTCTTCTGTCTGCTTTACTGTCCGCTATATAGTATATCGGACGTAGATAGGGCCGAAAAAAAACTAAGTGTTGTGGACTCTTCCTTCTTCTTGACTGTCCGCTATATAGTATAGCGGACATAGATAGGGCCGAAAAAAAACTAACTGTTGGGGACTCTTCCTTCTGCTTGACTGTCTGCTATATAGTATACTGGACGTAGATAGGGTCGGAAAAAAAACTAAGTGTTGGGGACTCTTCCTTCTGCTTGACTATCCGCTATATAGTATAGTGGACATAGATAGGGCCGAAAAAAAAACTAAGTATTGGGGACTCTTCCTTCTGCTTGACTGTCCGCCGTATAGTATGGCGGATAAATTATTTTTTTGGTTTTCTGATGAAGGGCCTATTCGCGCACACTTTAGCGCCAAATTCATAGCTTGCGAAAAATATTGGAATTTTTTTGTCACTTTTTGTTTTTGCTCATTGCACCTTAGGCACGCTATATAGCCCATTTCTATGAATTTCGGTGAAACAAGAGACAAATTATTTATTTGATTTTCCAATGAAGGGCCTATTCGCGCACATTTTAGTGCAAAATTCATAGCTAGCGAAATATGTTGTAATTTTTTTTGTCACTTTTTTTTTGCTCATTGCACCTTAGGCACGCTATATAGCCAATTTCTATGAATTTCAGTGAAAAACGAGACAAATTATTTTTTTTTCCTATGAAGTGCTTATTCGCGCACATTTTAGCACCAAATTCATAGCTAGCGAAATATGTTGTAATTTTTTTTGTCACTTTTGTTTTGCTCATTGCAACTTAGGCACGCTATATAGCCCATTTCTATGAATTTCGGCGAAAAACGAGACAAATTATTTTTTTGATTTTCCTATGAAGGGCCTATTCGCGCACATTTTAGCGCCAAATTCATAGCTAGCGAAATATGTTGTAATTTTTTTTGTCAAATTTTTTTTGCTCATTGCACCTTAGGCATGCTAGTATGGCCATTTCTATGAATTTCGGCGAAAATCGAGACATTTTTTTTTTGGTTTTTCTACGACGCGCCTATTCGCGCACACTTTAACGCCCAATTCTTAACTTTTGAAAAATTATGTAAAAAAAAATTTCACTTTTTTTTTGCTCATTGCACATTAGGCACGTTACTTAGGATAATGGTAATGAAGGCGTCTAGCTTCATTCTTTTTCAGCTCCCAGGCTATCCTATACCTAAACGTCAAGGCATCCCTCCTAAGTGTCGGGGACTCTTCCTTCTGCTTAGTTGTCCGCTATATAGTATAGCGGACATAGATAGGGCCAAAAAAAAAATAAGTGTTGGAGAGTCTTCCTTCTGCTTGAATGTCCGCTATATCGTATCGCGGACATAGATAGGGCCATAAACTAATTGTTGGGGGACTCTTTCTTCTTTCTGTTGTGCTGTCCGCTTTACTATATAGCGGACATGCATAGGACAAAAGAAAAACCAAGGTTGGGAAGGTCCCAATTATAGTATGGCGGATGTAGTTAGAAACATAAATTTTCAACATTTTACATGCTTCAAAAGACGGGATTCGCTAATTAGAATGACATGTGGATAAGTGCCGGTTGGAATGAAATCCTAACATGCAGTAGGAAGAGATATATATATATATCACTCTTCATTTGACATATACTCATCAGATAAGTACTGATCATTGGTTAAAATATTGTTTCTCTCGTTTGATTTGAGCTGCCTCCCACTAGCCTCCGCCATTTCTTCCGCAAGTTGAAGCATGTAAAATCGTTTTCTACGCAGCAACATCCGGTTATTCTCCATACGAATTCGGCGCACAGCTTTCTTACACTGCTTAACATTACGCCTCGACATACTAAGTGAACGACGTTGCAGCACAGGTGCCCTCAGCGTGGTGAGATCTTGGTGTAGTGCTTCTGATTCCTTAACTCGATATGCCCATTCTCTCCGTAAACCGCAATAATACTCTCTCGGATCCGTGTACTTCACTTCTTTGTAGTCGTCGTTCCTTTCACACAACAACCACACAGTCTCACGTCCCCGCAGACTAGAACTCCCAGGAACTCCTGCCATTTAACTTAGGCGGTTCTAATGCGATGAGCATGGCTAACATATATAAATAAGCCCACACACACATACACAATATATTGGTGTGATAGCTACACAATAGTCTGCCCATCTCTGGTGACAAGACAAGTCTCTGGAGATTGAAGATGTCAATAGTTGGAGACAATAGCGTGCCCGTGTCATAAAGTTGACAAGTCTTTGGTGACAAGACAAGTCTATTTGGTGACAAGACAAGTCTCTAGTCTATTGCAGAGACTTGTCACATCTCATAAAGTTGAACCTGTAGCATCTCATAAAGTGGTCCCGTTTCAAAGTATATATAAGTACATGCATTGCACGAAGGGCAAAGGGCATAGAGTGATATACTCCCAATTTCATAACAACTCTGGAAATGTCATATACTCCACGAGATATTTTTGAAGCAATGGGTCGTTACTAGGCGAGAGAAGATGAATTTCACTATTCTTTGCGTCCAAGTTTGCGTTACTCATCAAGCTATGTTAATACATTACGTGCAGAATGGTCTTATCGGATGAATGAATATGAGGTCTTAGTAGCTGATTCACGGCGCATGAATATACACATACCTCGACCAAAGGCAATCAACATGCCTCGAATTACGCACATGGAGCTTGAAAGGGCACTGCATCGAATACGTGAAGAAAATAATAGAATGAGAGTTCGTCAAAGTAGGCATAACTTACGTCGTATGGCACGTGATGCACATGAAGATGGCAACAACAATGAAGCACAAGTATACTGGAACATGAGCTTTGAACTAGGATCTGTTTCTGATGCTCCACTTTCAGATGAAGATGACTGAAGATCGAGTTCTTCTAAGGCTATAAGGCCTCCGCTTAGGCCGGGGTTCGGGAAGGTCGGAACTAAATGTCTGGTCCGTGCCAACCATTTTCTGGTCCAAGTTGCAGACAATGATCTGCACCACTATGACGTGAGATCCTCAGATCTGCACCTTTTGTTTGTGTGTGGGTTTCCGTGGTGCGTGGATGTATTACGATAATACTTCCTCGCTAATCCGCTTTATAGTATGGCCGATCAGGATAAAAACAGAAAAAACTGTCTGATCGGCCGTCCGCTCTACTATATAGCGGACGGCCAAACAGAAAGACAGATCTCCAACACTTAGTTTTTTTCTCTCCTAAGTCTGCTATATAGTATAGCGGACAGCCCCGCAGAATACATGACCAAGCAGAAAGGTGCACAGCTGAGGATCTTACGTCATAGTGGTGCAGATCATTGTCTGCAACTAGGACCAGAAAATGGTTGGCACGAATCAGACACTTAGTTCTAACTTTCCCGAACCCCGGCCTAAGCGGAGGCCTTATGTCCGCTATATAGTAGAGCTAGACGTTGTAGCGTAATGCAGTTTTAATAAATTGGCGCCCGAAGACTTGTTTTAGCGACATTGTAGCATAATGCTGTTTTAATAAATTGGCGCCCGAAGACTTGTTTTGGCGACAGAATCAACAATCTCAATATCGATAAACAATAAATAACGTACGATTCACAATCAACGATCTCAATATATAGAGGGAATCTCAAACGGCACAATTAAGCACAATTAAGCGAGAAAAAATTTGGAAACATAATGAACAAGAACATAAATTCTTTTATTAATAATAAATTAGGGTTCACATTGGGGGAAATAAATTTTTTCACAAGCTCTCTGATCAAAGATTACAACTTGAAAATCCCACCACCCAAGGTGTTCAAACACTACAAAGTCCCCGAGTTCGAGGCCATGCTGGCGCACGAAGACGTTCCAACCCTCTGCGAATTGCTTTTTTTAGGGTCGGCCGGGCTTCAGCTTGATTTCAACCTGCCATGCCCCCTTGCGGCTATATAATCTTGCACTGTCATGAATTGTTGTAAATTGATTTGTCAAGGCTTCCAGTATGTCCTAACAAACACAATAAAAAAAATAGGTTAGTTTTTAACCAAAAGATCAAACTTTTAACACACGAAAATACAGAGAAAGAGGGATGGCCTACAAGTTCATTCTCAAACCCCGGCATCATGACTTTGAAAAAGTGTTTGCCTGCCAGGTGCAAGTTGCCAATAAAATCGTAGGTGGTCTCCGATCCAGAAGCCATCGAGGTCGGCGTTGAGGGGAGGACGGTGGTATCACCGGAGTTGTGGGTCACCGGAGATGTGGGTCGCCGTAGATGGGGTAGCGGCCTAGGTTAGATGTTCGAGACAGAGAGAGTGCCCTCAGCGGACTGATAATAGCTGATTGCCCGATATGATTAATATATATAATAGGATAGAGTTATCCGCTACATTGTATAGCGGACATAAAAGAATACCAAAAGTTTTTCTGCGATGACGTTCGCTACATTGTATAGCGGACATAAAAGAATACCAAAAGTTTTTTTGCGATGACGTCCGCTACATTGTATAGCGGACATAAAAGAAGACCAAAAGTTTTTCTGCGATGACGTCTGCTACATTGTATATCAGACATAAAAGAAGACCAAAAGTTTTTCTGCGATAAAGTCCGCTACATTGTATAGCGGACATAAAAGAAGACCAAAAAATTAGGGCTCTGCATATCCGTCCGCTACATTGTATAACGAACAAGGCTGACAAAAAACTAAAGACTTTAGATTTGATTTCATGGCCTCTCATAGGTCCATCAGAAAAAAAAAATTCAGTATTCGGTCGAAAAATTATTAGAAAAAAATTATTACAAATGTCAAACTTATACAAAAAATTAAAGGTCCACTGCAGCTTGTTCGTCCTCATCTTCGGCGTCATCTTCTTCCCCGTCTTGCAAACCCCCTGAACTTATCCCCAGTGCCTTGTAATGGTTCCGCTTGTCGTGGTCGGTCATTTTGTTGCACAATGCACACCTTCGCAGCTTTTTAGGTTGAGTTGCCGTTTCAATAGAGCTTTTCATCCGCGTAGATCTCTTGCGGCCTTTCGTTTGCGATATAATTGGATCCAACGGCCGGATATCATTGTCGTCTTCCTCCCCCGGCTCGTCATCTTCTGATCCCGTCGTAGGCTCGGTGTCAACCGCATTGGTGACTGAAGCTGCTTCCAACTGGTCGACGATGGGCTCTTGCTGCTGAGCTACCTCGAGGAGATGTTTATAACCGACCATTGTAGCAGCAGCCTTTACGGACAAACGGGTGAACATCGTCACCAGATGATTATACCGCAACGTCTCCGATTCTTCAAAGTCAGTATACGGGTGCTCCGGAAAGGCAATGGTACCGTGCAACCTGTTAGCACCTTTCGTCCACCGTGGCAAGACGTATTTATCGGGGATTGTCCTGATATTCTTCTGGGTGAAAAATCGCAGAATGTGTCTACACAGGATGCCATGGAACTCAAACTTCTTGCAAACACATGTCACCGAGTCCGTCAATGTGTCGTGGCTCACCGTATACATTCTGCGCAGCTTCTCAGGAACGAGGTCATTCACGAGCGAATAAACCTTGTACTCACGCGTAGACTTTTCTGCCACCTTGTTTATACAGTATCGTCCCGATTTCTGCAGCTCTACTTGGTATAGCAAGAAGATCTCCTTCGTATAGACTTTGGCACCGTTCAGCTCCAGCGGGGTCTCAAGCAACCTTCTCCTCTGTTTGTACGTGGTTGCAAAGTCTGCAGCCCTTTCTTTCACGAACAACGACGCAACCGCTTTCTGTGCGGATGTGACGAAACTCTTCAAATTGGTAGTTGTACCCACGTAACTATCGAACGTGGCATTCATAGATTCACTCCTGCCCGTCGTTTTCATGCCCGCAGAAAAATGCCTCCTCGTGTAAACGCCAATCCATTGCTCTTTGAGCTCGTACAAGTGCTGGAGCCACCCGTTGTCTTGCAATGAGTAATCCTCAACAAGCTTTTCCCACCTCTTCTCAAATTCCTCAATCGTTAACGACTTGCTAACGCACGTGTCAAAATCCTGTTTAAAGTCTGGAAACTTTGCGTACACGTGATGCAAACGTTCGGGGTATTTGTTGCTTATGTGCCAAGTGCACAAGTTGTGTCGAGTATCTGGGAAGACGGTGGCAATAGCCTTCTTCATTGCCAAATCTTGATCGGTGATGATAACATTGGGTGCTTTGAAGTTCATGGCTTCCAGCCACGCCCTAAATAAGCATTCAAAAGAACTCTCACTCTTGTCCCTTAACAAGGCGAACCCGAACAGGATGGAGTGATAATGATGATTGACCCCCGTGAAAGGGGCAAACGGCATCGAGTACTTGTTGGTACGGTATGTGGTGTCGAAAGTCACGACATCCCCAAAATGCTTATAAGCAAGCCTCGAACGACCGTCGACCCAAAAAATTGTGCTAACTCGATGCTCGTCGTCAAGTTTATAATCGAAGGTAAACTGCGGGTCCTCCATCTGCATCCGCTTCAATAGGCTCATTGTGGCTTGAGCATCATTGAGGTCATACGCGGCTCGTCTATGGGTTCGGACCGCGTTACGAACGTCTGTCGTGTTAAAGTTTAAATTTTGAATTCCCCCGGCCTGTTCAGCAAGAACATTAATCATGTCGGTAGGTCCTAGCCGCGCATCGCTCATTGTGTGAATTAGGCTCCTCGCGACCTTACCCATCTTCTTGTGTTGATGCATCTGACTCACCTTAGAAGGGGTTACTAACGGGTGATTGTGTGCCAGTTCCAGGCTGCTAATAAGCCAATGATCTTGCTTGGCTTTATAGCTTACGAACATCTTGACCTGGCAATTCGTTCGCGCAAAGAAGTCCCGTCTTCTGCGCGAATATCCTATTTCGTCATCACTGTCATCGTTGCCTACGCGTGTCTCATTTTGCACTGGGTTTCTGCCCCTATGGCACTCGTATAAGCGAGAGCATATCTTTTTCGTTACGTTGCTCGTTCTTGAAGTCTTTATTCTAATGCCAAATCCAACCCTCAATGAATACGCTCGGAAACATTCTCCAGCTTCCTCCAATGTTTGAAAGGTTCACTAGCATCTACGGGGGTGTTGGAGCTCGACACGAAATCAGACATTGTGAAACAAGACCTATGTAGAAATATAGATTACGCTTAACAATCAAATGACATTTTCAACTGAAAATATTACCTAAAAATTATCTTGACGAATCGACAAATTTAAGATGACAAATATACCATATACATAATCTCAAAAGTCTCCCATTTTGCTAATTATAGATTTATTGAACATAACAAATTAAAATTACTAAGATAAATAGACAAATTCATCATGCCAAAATACAACAAACGTATCTCAAAAAATTTGAATTTAAATAAGATAGATGTGCCGAAGTTAGCGCCCCTCAAAAAAATCAAAATTAACTACAATAAACTTCTTTAAAGTTAACAAATTAATTTCTAGAACATCACAAGTTGATGAATAGAGTGACAAATTTCTAGAATATCATCAAAAATCTATACTTTTTTGCCCCAAAAAAAATATATACTTTATCAGTCAATCCACCCAGA
>JAVXUO010000463.1:0-47243 GCA_033065855.1 Escallonia rubra | reverse complement strand
GTCAAGATTATCCACATACTCATTTTTTAAAGCAAGTATTGCACGTTCTATCATGTATTCTATTGAATGTGCATTTTGTTACAAAGAAGGAAAGATGCAGTCAATCAAGTTGGTCTGGATCTGAATCACTGTCACACTTGATCGCCATTTCATCTGGAATACGCATCATGTCATCTTCACTATTTGGCTCGTCCCACACCTAATTTGTAGTAAGAATTTGCTGAACTATTCTTGCACCCAGGTTTCTCTTTAACGTAAATTTTTGCATCCTTGGCAACAAATACAATTTTACAAGGCTTACATTTATAGTTTTTTCCTTGTGCTCTTTGGACTAGCCGGTAAGACATAGCAAAAATCTCCTCCAAAGACAAATAATTTTTGCCAAAGTCTTATCCATTTTCTATGATATCTTCAACATTATATTAGTTTTGATGCATGTATCAGCTTAGCAATTCCACTTTTCATGGTTATCTTGCAAAACTTGTCTCATAGACTGCTATTGGAATATTCAAGTGTGGAAGTGTTGTCTCCCCATAGGTAATAGAGATGTTGCTGCAATTGGTATCGCTATTGCAAGTGCTATCTTCTTTCTTCTTCTCACATTTGCCACAAAATTGTTTTCCTCCTTCCCGCACCATTTACGAAGAAAACACCTCTCCTCATAATCAACTTGATCTATTATCGCGTCAAAAGCATTCCCATGTGTGGTTTCAGAGTACTTGACACATGAGACTTAGTGTCACTTCACTTCTCTTTGAAAATCTTCGCATATTAGCTCACCCAATATGTCCCATATGCATTTGTTGGTTGGTGATGCGCTAATAATGTAGCAAATCGTCTGTGCATAGCATGCGACATTTAAATGTCATCGCCTCATTCAAATATTGCTTTGATGAGTTTTCAATAGTCCTCTTTTTTGTGCAGCGTCTCTGATTGACAAATATTATCTTCCATTAACTGTTAGAAAACTTGGAAAGATTTTGGACCCCTGATGTGATTTAGTAACATTGTTAAGTAATATCTTTCTCCTTGGATTTGTTCCATTGACATAACCAATCATTTAACACTTTTGCCTTTTTTTCCAATGTCTCTTTTATGGATTCACGTATAATGCTCTAGGAAATCTCTGTAAAGATACTTGATTGGTGCTCTAACATCTGCATATATCTCTCTATCTTAAAAGTGTAACGTGTTTAATCATGTTTCTACACATTTTTCAGTACCAAAATACCCTTTGAGATGTACCATATCACCGCACCCACCCTCTCACGCCACCTCCAAATGGCGCCATGATTAACTGTTGCTTCTCTTTACTCTAGCCACCTCTTCATCTTTACTTACTTACAGTAACAAACCAAAAAAAGCCCCGTGTCCTTTTGCGATCTTCCAAACGGCGGGGGAGCACGCACCTAACCGCTGCCATTCTTCTGAAATCCTCAAGGATTTTCACGCACGCAATTACATCGATGAATACATGCCCATTTCTTCAAGTTTCAGACTACCGTTTCCAGGTTTGTTCCCTTCATTTCTCCGTCTTTAATCGTCATCCTTCCCAATCTCAGTCTCAGTCTCAGTCTTTCTCTCCAACTACCTGGTACTAGATCTCTAAAATAAGCTATACCACGCACATCAAACCATCACCTGCATATGTAAATGCATTGCGTTTGTGCCCTTGTTGATTCATCTTTCTATTACATCAATTAACCTGCCATGCATTTCAAACCTCACCGCATTCTGTTCAATTATTGTGGATTAATGCCTTTCAAGTTGGATTTACATTGTACATGTCATAATTCAACAGTGCCCGTCATATGCATATGCATTGAATTTTGCCCTTGTTGATTCATTTGTCTTTCTGTTGCATCAATTTATCTGGACATACGTAGTCATTTGTCATAATTTGGTAGATGCGAATCTCGGCCCTTTATTAATGTTCATAATTTCATGTTTCTTATCTCTTCCCGGCAGCAATTATCGGGAGACACATACCCATTTGCAACGTTTTCTCTGATTAACCACAAAGGGTAAGTTTCCTTTTATGTATGTTCTGGACCTTTGTAGTTCCATTCTCAATCTTCTTTTTATGGGTTTACTGCTTTTACGCGTACTTCGTTTTTTATACTTTGACATGTTTTGAAAATTAAATTACAGTGTGCTTTGTTCTGCTGGTTACATATACAATGTGGTTATGGTTTATCAACGTGAACATTAAGGCAATTATGAAAATAATGTACACTATTAGAACGATTTAGGCGATACATCATGCAATTTTGGCGTGAGCCGTTAGTAGATCATGTAAATCGAAAATAAGTTGGTAAAAATATGGATGGTAATCAGTGTTTGGTAGATTAATTCTCGTGCAAAATTGAGAGTGTGGTTTAGAGGGGCTACATATTCTGTGGCATGAGAATGCAAGTTAGACCAATAATTCGTTTGCAAAAAGGGTTGTGGTCCTATCCTTTCTCTATGGTTGGGGTGTCTTGGGCAATGCCCTAATATGTTCCTACTTTGCTGAATTTTTGGGCTCAGGGGTTTGTTGACAATCTATTGGTACTAATTGTTGTGTCCATGTGGTCCCCTTTATTGGCATTGTCGCTTCCCTATAAATCTTACTTAAGGAAAGAAAAGATATGTATCTGGACTAGGACCATGAGATTGGAATTTGAGTGAGATTGAGAGTCTAGGTCAATGACATATGGGAGAAGAGGTTAGTCTCTATCTCCATGGGAGAGTGCTTTAGGCACCAGTAGAGTAAAGCGGGGAAAGAGATGATTTGCCGCGTTTGTAGCTGTAGAAGCTGATGATAAAAAGCTAAGGAATCATATTTACGTGAATTTAGATACCAATAGGTTAACTTAGCCTCACTAACCAAGACAAAATAGTCCTTGATGTCCAATGCCCCTTAGGATGAATTGTGTCTTCAAACCATCATGAATGTTGCTGGTGGCTTGTGAATCCAAGATGCAAGTTTACATATTTCTTTGGTTTAGAATAAGGTACTCTGGCTGCTATTGCCTTTTCAGAACTGGATAAGCCTTTAATGTTGTTGAGCGTGGTATTTTTTGTCTCGATTCATGTTCGCGTTTTCTTATTTCTGTAAGGAAGTTTATTGATTGTCAAGATGACTCAGGTTTAAGTAAACAGGTATGGGGTTACTGATCATTCTTATCTTTTCGTCTCAATTCAATCCACAAATCTACCATTCTTCTCAAACATGTTCGTATCCATCTTCGACTTAGCATAACATAGCACTTTTGACTGGATGTAACTTAATGGCCCAAAATCAGTTTAAATCAGGTGATCAGCTTATATCACTTTTATGCTAGGTAAATCTTATTCTTTATTGAGCCTGCAACTTTGTACATTTCAATTCGTATTCTCCTTGTCCTCTATATTGAGGCAATTCTTATGCAATCAAATGCACCATGGTTTTCTTCTTCTTACTCCTCTTTTTTTCCATGGTGAGATATTTTTTTTTGAAGTTCACAAACTATCTAAACCCCTGCCCTTGTTCTCCATCCTCATAGATAGCTACAAAGCTAACTCGATAAGTAGGTTTGATACTCTAGATGTACCTGGCCTATATATTAATTAAGTCTATGAGGGGTGCCAAAATTTATTGTCTATGAAGGTTTTTCTAAGTTATACATACTTTTTTCGGGTTTGGTAAGAAACAAAATAATGAGACCTCGTGAAGCCAAGGTAGGAACACTGGTCTTGTTACAAGATTTGGGCCACTTAGCCATCTCATATACCCCTTGCGACCTCTATTTTCTTGCTAAAAGTTTCTTCTCATAATGTTTCCTTGTCAAAACCACTTTGTTTAAGATCAGTGATGTAGTTACTACAATCAGTTATTGTTTATGTTTAAGTCTATGTCCAGATTTTGTTTGTTTTTACTGCCTTTTATGTGGCTAGATTTGAAGGCAGGCTACAACCGAATTCAGGTGAAGTGATGTTAGATGTATGTTGGATACATCTTGGGCTGAAAGCATTAGGGACACTGTTTTACGTTATTTACCAACTTATATTGGTGATACTTTAGTTTAAAGTTTAGGTGCCAAAGTTAATAAATCACGTGAACACTAGGAGAATTTTAGCACTTCTCTCTTCCCCATAAGGAGTTGTTATAGTTCTTAACTCCAGGTTGATTGAGGATAAACCATTCTTGCAAGTTATATCTGTTCTTGAGGGTATTGAAGTTTGGGGTCTTAAAGAATTGTCCTTTCTCTGCTCGGTGATAAAGAGGATAGCTTATCCTCGTACGGATATAAATACTTCAGCGCTCCCTTGATGTCACTCTGTTGTCATGCCCTTGCTATAGAAATTAATGTAACAAGGTTAAGAATATGCTCTCTAGCTCTCATTTTCGCTTCGACACTTGCTCCTCCCTCAATATCCCAGTCAGATCTTGAAAAATCTATCTTTTAAAAAGTCATAGGATGAAAATTGATGTTCACTTTCTCCTATAACATGAAGTGAATAAAGTAAGATGATATAGATTGGTCATAAAAGAGGTAAATCACTTGATCTAAAATTATAAGCTGTTGTATCCATTTTTTGAGCTCATGACTAACCTGGTGAGGAAATAAGGGAGGTGTTGGAGGAAATTGAGGGCAGAAATATTAGAGTTTCTACCTTTTCTCTCTCTAAACTTTCTTTAAAATCTGAACAGGAAAGCGAAAACGGAATGGAGTTACGCAAGGACATGGGCATTTATAAAGTAAACAATGACCGTTTATTCATGAAATTAACAGACACTTCACTTTTTAATCTCTTGTCTTTATATCCAAGATTAATTTAGTTATTCATGTCAGTCAAATGTGTATGATTGTATAAATGTGTACATAAATAGGTATTTCTCTTAGCTGGTGGTTTGTTTGAAGAAGAAACAAAACATAAGGCTAAATAGGGAAATCACACATCAAGTTTCAGACCACCCATTTTCCATTCATATTGATTTTCTTCTTAAGCTTTCATGGCACAAATTAAAGCATTGGACAGACATAGAGAAGAGAGGAGAAAAAGACCTCTGAAAGTGAATTTTAATGGGTGAATGGAATGTTGGACTAAATTGCACTCAAGCTCTAAGCTTCTTAGTACTTTTGTGGGAGAAGAACTTAGGATAGGACCTCATTTTCCAAGGTGTGATGACATATTATTATCCAAGAACTGTAGCCCATATAGATTGCTATCGCACGTTTGTGGGTGCCAAGTAGATGAAATTATTCGTACATGCATGTAATACGTTGCTGTGTAGGGGGAATAGCCATTTTGCCGTGTATTTTATCTATATTTGTACATACCATGCACATTGTGCATAAGTTTGTTCAGGTATTACGGTAATATCTTTTGAAAGAAATATGTTGTTGTTCAGTCAGTGGCAGACCACTTGCCAGTCGGGTGGTTTATGGTTCGAATTTGAAGGCTGTCAAAATTGCAGTTGTAAAGCCTTTAATTAAAGCTATTGTGTGAAGGCAGTGACCTTGGATCTGTTATCAAATCAGACAAGACAAGCTTGGTTAAATCTTCGTCCGCATATATGATGAGCGGAGGAGTGAAGCATCTAAATGAGGTGAGCCTCGCAATAACTAATGTTGATTGTGAAGCATCGAAGGTGTGAAACGTGGAAGCAGTCTCTGCACTAATTGGAGGGTAAAGGTGCGAAAGCCTAAACCTCCCACACCTTAGAGTGAGCTGCCCTTTTTTCTTTGGAGTATCTCAGTCTATGGCCAACTTGCACAGCCATACTAGCGCAAAATAGTCTGCGAGTAGGTGCCCCAACTTAAGCTGATGTAGGCACTTGGCTCAAAATCTGTTAATTGGTCAGGTTTTGAATAGATAAGAGATAGATTGAGAAGCTAGATGTAATCCTCTGCTAGATATCTATCACATGTAATATATGTGGTGCTGATGGAGTTTAATTCTCTTCTGGAAGTAAATACTAACATGGTAAGTATGGGTCTATGGAGGAGGAATGGTGTTTTAAAGGGGGTTATTTTTTCGAAGAGTATTGTGAAGGAGGATGCATTTTAAAGAATCTTGGACATTCAGTTCGTTCAGGTTAGCACACAAGGTTTTGGCCTTACTGTGGCGGGAGCTGTGAAGGAACTGTTCTGAAATTTTCCCAGCATTGTTGAGGATAAGGAGCTTTCAGTAGCAGGTGCTTACTCGATGACTTCTTGGGGGTAATTGTCTTCTGGAAGTAAATACTGACATGGTAAGTATGGGTGTCGATGAGGGGATGGTGTTTTCAGGGGTTATTTTTCGGAGAGCATTATGAAGGAGGATGCAATTTGAAGAATACTAGACACTCAGTTGGTTTAGATCAGCACACAAGGTTTTGGTCTTACTCTGGCGAGAGCTTTGTGAAGGAATTGTTCCAAAATTTTGCCAGCATTGATAAGGATAAGGAGCTTTCATTAGCAGGTTTTTATGCCAGGAATTCTTAAGGAGTTGTGGGAGATTTCAAGATTGGAAGTTGGAATTTGTGGACCAATTTATGAATGTTTGGAAGTTAAGCGTTTTCATGTGGCATGCCTCTTCCAGTGGCCAGTTTTTAGTGAGATTCTTCCAAGATCTATTGGTGGATTCTATCGTGAATTTCCTAGGTAGGCTATTTGGGAAGCAAAGGCTTGTTTATTTATTGCCCACTTACTTTGAGATATATGGTTATAAACAAGAATGTAGAGAAATGTGCAACTAATTGTAGTTTTGTTAATTGAAAACTCAGGCAACGGTACTTACAGCATATTCAAAGGTCGCGCTTCTTCTGTATCAGACAACCGCCAACTTGATGACCCCTGAATTGAAATTGAGAACCCTCAAAGTCATGTCCCCTGAACTCAAACACCATAAATATGTGACCATATCTCTGTCATCAACTCCTACAAACAATCCCCAGGAACTCTCAGTCACCTGGTGAGAGCTTTTGATATTTCTTCCACTTCTTCAATATAATAATTATAATCTTAATTGTTACCGTCTATCTTTCAAATTTTAGTGTGCTTTAATTCTGATTGTTTTACACCCAAGCATGTTTTAATTTCTATCACTGTCATTTAAGATCTTGTGAGTGGTAAGTAACATAGTACATTACCTGTTTGTATGTATGCCTCAAAGATTAGCCCTTTCAAGGTATACTCCAGTGAATTAAAAAGGGGTAAGTTTCTTTCATGTATGTTTTGGACCTCCATTTGATCTTTTGACATGTTCTAATAAGTACAGTAGAGATTTGGTAGTACTTTCCATTTGATTTTAATTTCTATGATTGGCATTTAAGATCTTGTGAGTGGTAACCGGTAAGTAACAAAGTACACCACATGTTTGTTTGTATTCCTCAAAGATTAGCCTTTTCAAGATATACTCCAGCAAACAAAAAAGGGGTAAGTTTGGCTTAGTCAACCTCTTAGTTTCCTTTTTATCTATTTAGTTTTATAAAGCTACAGTGAATCCTTCATTCTGGCTTTATCAATGGTAATTCAGCTCTCCATTTGATTTTTTGACATGTTCTAATAAGTACAATAGAGATTTGATGGTGCTTGGTCTAAATGGACAGTATGGTAACAGTTTAGCTACATTAAGTTATGGTAGTAATATATATGATACTCACAATTCTGGAGGTCTAGGTGATAAACCAAGCCCAAAGAGAGTATTTTACCCTATCATGCTTAAGTTATATTTTCAATTTGCACATGCAATCTTCGAGTGAGCCATTACTAGATCTTCTGGATTGCAAGATGATGTAGTTAGTAGAAATGAGGATGGCAATAAGCATTTGGTAGATGACTTTTCATTTTATATATAGATTACTTCTTGCACAAAAGTGAGAGACTGTGGTTAAGAGGCCGAAAATTTCTATGGTTAGAGAGATACGTGAGTTTGATCCATTGATCATTTGCCCCAGATTTGTGGTCCTTTGCTTCCTCTACATTTGGGATTTCTTTGGTGATGCTAAATCAGTTTCTTCTTTGCTTAATTTCAATACTCAGAATTTATTATATCTAAAGCTATCCATTACTTTGATTCCAAACATTTTCCTGTGTTTTTCTACTTTTGTACCAAGTTAGTTGATTTGACAAAGAGAGATATCTCTTGGAGGGATATGTGATTTCAATGCAGAGAGTTATTATGTTGCAAAACATGCTTGGACTGAATGCTCTATTAAGAAATGGTGTCGTATTGGATTGACAACTGATTTTCTTGTAATTGTGTAAAATATGTCAATTCTTCGCAGTTTGGCAAGAGCAAAATACATTGGCTACTACTGGTTGTGCAGCTTGTTTATGATTATACAAGCCAATTAACCAAAGGTATGCCACCATTCCCATACCACATAACCTCTTTTCTTTCTTGTGCCTTGGCTTCAAACAACTGCCAACAAACAAGAAATACAAGGTATGTCATGCTATGAAATTTAGGAAGTCACGTGTATAAAAGCTCTGGTTAGATTCGCTCCCCACGTTTTAGACTTTAGGTTCTCATGAAATAACATAGTGTAAAAGAAGATGAGACGGTTGTTGGATTTAAATGTCTATTTATTTTCCGAAAAATAGAAAGACCAATTCCATCAAGAACTTAAATACAAAACTTTCCTGACTCATCTTATGAAAGTAATCCAGGACTCTGTGAGTTTGTTCTTTGAAGAAATTATCTTCCAATAACCAGTTTTAAAAACCAGAGAGACATTCAAAGAGAACATGGGCTTCAAATTCCATGGCTCTATGTTAAATTGGAGCTTGGATACCCTACATAAATTGTGGCAGTTTGCACCACCTTGCTGTTCTGTAGTTCATGAGGCATGCTTATTTATATGCTTTGATCGACTTAAAGGTCAGTGTCCATGTTATAATACCTATGAACATGGCCAGATTGCAAAGGAGGCATTGAAGGGAAGTGATAATTCGTCGTTGTTTAATTGTTTTTGGGCTCCTTTTTCAAACCTAGATTACGATTGTCTACACCTTTTCCATTCTTGTGTCGGACACCTTGACATGGGAAACTCAGGATGGGTACACTGTCCTTTGGGTTGGGTGATAGAAGACATATTAGCCTGTACTCTATTTACTTATTAGGATGTCATTTTGTTCATAGCATTATAACTACATGTGTTTGTAGTAATATATGTATGTCTGCTATCTCCACTACCAGGTACGTGCTGAAGCTAACTATTGGAAATGGCATTCGAAATGTTTATGTTACATTCTTTGAGGCAGCCGAAAGAATTATTAAGTGCCCTGTATATGACTTCATAGATACAAAGGAAAAGGTGAATCCTTGAGCACTACCTTATAACAATTATGATGTGTATCATATCACTTTGAACTAATAAATTTTCTTCTTTCATACAGGAGGGCCTGAACAATAAATATTATAAAGACTTAATTCAACAGTATGGGCTATCTTACATATTTTTAGTGAAGATTGATAAGAAAAGTCATCGCATAGGCCAAAGGCCGATTGCCGAGGAAGTACACAGGGATGGAGATGATGTGACCTTGAAGGGCACCAAAGGGGTAATTGACTTGGAAAATACGATAATCGGTTGCGAAAATGAAAATATTGGCTAAAAGAATCAAAAGTTCAAAGCCGTTAAGGTTGAGAAGGAATGATTTGCTAGAAAATCTTTGTTGTAATTATATTCTACTATTGTTTTTCAAACAATGACAATTCGGTTCTTGATAGATCATATTTTTATTAAATGTTTATATAAAATTCTTTAGACCCTTGCCTCCACTATCTTGATTTATAAGCTTGTGTTAACAACTTTTTCGCTTTCTCATGTAAAGAGCACTTGACTTAGATTTTAATGCATTTACCAGACGCAATATGCCTGAGTAGCAGTGATTTATTTTCTACTGGTTTGTTTTTTTAGTTTTCTCATCTTAGTGAAGTAGAAAGTTACATGTATATTGTACATGTAAAATAAGCATTTGAAATTTTTGAGAAAACTTGAAAAAAAAAACTAATTTTCTACCGAAAGAAAAAGATAAATATCCAATTGTCGGTATAAATAGCTAAGCATTAGGTTTCACCCCAATTGCCAAAAAGCGTATTATTTGTGTATAACACGCGTACTTCCTATTTTCACAGAATTTACAAAATAACACGCATTTTTTTGTACCAAAACGTTTTTGTTGCGTCAGGTATGGATGTTTTATTTTGTACTTCAAAAAGCCTAGCCAAAGTTGTTCTTGCTTTTTTCCGGCTCTTTGTACTTCAAGTATTTCGTTAAAATGTAATTTTTGAAATGAATAATTTAGAAGCTTAAAAAATAAAATTTCAACTGATAAAAAAAAAAATATTTCAATGAGTAAGTTATACAAAGTATATGTATTGAGACCTCATAAAAAATTATATATAAAGATCTTGAACATGGATAGTATTATTGTGATATAAATTTCTTATTTGTGGATTCATGATATAAAATACTATATACATATATGGTATATAGTTAGATCCACCAAACAACTTGCAGAAACAAAACACACCGTACTAAAACCAAACTCACCATTGCTTTGTCTTTCTCTCCCTCT
Organism: Escallonia rubra; assembly: GCA_033065855.1. Classification (NCBI taxonomy): domain Eukaryota; kingdom Viridiplantae; phylum Streptophyta; class Magnoliopsida; order Escalloniales; family Escalloniaceae; genus Escallonia; species Escallonia rubra. The sequence goes on along the minus strand of JAVXUO010000463.1, from coordinate 36,708 downwards.
CCCTCTCCCTCTATCTCGTGTGGATACAACGCAATACAGCTGAAAGGGCCCTCAGTCCCATCTTTCTTCTAAGGTGAAGTTCTGATCTGCTCCAACAGATATGAGACTTGGGAATAGAGTGCCGAATGCAAAAAGGTAGAATCTTCTCATTTGCTTTAGCATTATATAATGTCTTCCTTTTTCCCATACTTCTCCAATTTGGAAGTTTGTAAGTTGTTTGGAGTGTTTATTATCATATTATTATTATACATGGAAAATGCCATAATTTCAATTGAATCAAGGCCCAACTTAGTCTACCAGGCCATTTGTATTATAACGGAAAAACAGTCCCTAAACGAAAAAAAATCCATACAGACATACATTGGGCCCAAAGATTGTTACACTTCAATGCCTTTTTTGAAACGATGCATTTTTCCCGTATGACCAGAAGCGGCTGATCGCTTCTAACGGGTAGGAAATAACTGCCAGTCCATCTATCTATATGAATAAATAGAAAATCAACAGTTTGGCTGAGTTTAATTTGGATTATTTTGGTCGAATTCAATCTCCCCTTGCTCGTTACAAGATTCAACCCATTATCTGTTAACTGCACCTTGTAAACTTTTTCAGAATTCAGAATGGGCAACAAAAATCTTTTGTTTCTTCCTCCAGGGAATAATACTTATGTTACTAAATCTCTCATGAGTACAATTCAAGTATCAAGTAATGCCCTTTTATTTCTTTTTTCGTCATTTATTATTCGTACACCATCTAGAACCACGTACTTTAACATTTTCTCCGACCTTTGAAACTTGTTGCAGCCAAAAATAGTGAAAATGATGTGGAAGCAATGAGAAAATCCTATGGCGCGTGCCCCAGATGCTATGTATCATATGAAGTGCGAAAAATATGTAGCAAAAGTAATAGAAATTTTGTCGCACCATAGGAAAGGGACGCCAACAAATTGAAAGAAGCATTGTAAGCAGCTCTTCTCAAGTAAAGCAATGTTTGGGACAAACCTTGTATTTTGTGACGTTCGACTCTCCAATTCTTCGCAAAGATATTCATCTAAATGTAATGATGCTTGATCTCGAAGACTCGAAGTTGAATCAAATGATGGGGACTTTACAAGGTAAGAGCAGCAGTTTTGGAAAAACATTGTTGCATCAGTCTATGAGTGCAAATGTTCGCATCATCCAGTTTGTCAAGGAAAATACAACTCATTCGCATGCACTAATTGAGGTTTCAAATGGAGATGAATACGAAGCAAAGGGGAAAAAACTAAACTTTTTTTTTTTTTCTGTAATATGGTTATTATTATTTTAGCCTTCTTAAGTTTGATATGTTTTTGGCGCAATTACAGGATTTTCAAGACCATGATATCACTCTTAACAACCAAGGAAGCTTCTCAAAATTTTGAACATATTCTAAAATTCTTGTATGGCATACAAACTTAAAGTAGGAGCACCTCTCACATAGCATACCAGCTTTATAATTTGATATTAATTGTAATATGGTTTTCTCTTTTTGTTTATCATAGCCATCATTTTGGAATAACAAGATGCCCTTAAACTGCTGCTACTCCACATATCTATCATACATTCTCTTTACACCTAAGGCTGGTTATATCTATAGATGTAGCTGACATTAATTTGCTATGGTTGTATAAATATATGTTATTGTATTTTTTTAAGAACTTTCTTCATTCTAGATTTTGTTGGTTGATATTTACTAACGTTGATCTTTCCTTATGATATATGTGTGGATTCATTTTCCTCGTGCTCACTTTCCTTTCCATTACTTTATTTAAGCTTTAGTTAGTTTGGTTTTAATATATGATTATACCAGAATTACTTAGGACAGCTTTTGAAATCAGATGCGTTAAGATGGCTTGCAAATACTCTTCGTAACTATGGTATCCATCCCATCGCATTTTCTATGCATCTTCTCTCTCTCTAGGTTAAAGAATGAAGAATTTCAGGACATTTGTATTCAGAAAATGTCTTTCATGCCTAAACAAAATATATCTTAAATAATAATAAGAGAAAGGCGCCTCATTTTTTACTCGCGTAAAAGCTAAGAAAGAAAAAACAAAGAAAGAAAAACTAAAGGGACGCAAGATATAGGGAGAATCGTCACTACTCCTGCACACCTCCTAATAAAACAGCTCTCAGTCCCCAAGCCCTTTCTCTTTCTGCAATCATAGGAAGGAAGTATTCCACCACCATGACTCGGGTTTGTACTCTTTCTTTTTGCTCTGATGCTTTCTTGATATATGTTGGATTTTGGGCTAATATTCTTAATTTCTTCCAAACAGATGGTAGTATCAATCAACAAACTGCTTGCTCTTCACACTTGATCATCTTATTGTAATGGTATGATAATGGAAATTAATGAGAATCTGAGTGCTCAACCAGTCGGCACGTTCAGGTAAATAACCTTAATCTTGCACTTTATGACATTATGGCTATTTTTTACTGTTGACAACTCACTCTTCTCAAAATTGCATTTTGCATTTTCATTTCTTTTTAATAATGTTTGTCCAGACCCAACTTTGTGGCACGTATAATCGTTCCCTCATTGAATTGAAGTTTACATATTAGATATGCAAAAACTTAGAGGATAACACTTCCTGGTTGATTTTGTGAAGGCTTCCTCCCTTGTATTTGACTTGAGCGAGTACGTGCTTGCACCCCTAAGTTCATTTTCCTTCTTTCTTTGACGTTTCAACCTTTGTGCAAACCAAGTGTTGGGAACATATGTACTATTTGACAAGCAAATGAGAGTAAGAGTAAGAATATCGTAAATGTGCATATATTCCATTGTATTTTCTATGGAGTTTGCTAGAAAGACAATGGAACTAATCCGGGAGAAGTAAAAAGTTAAGTCGCTCATATATGTCAGGCGTTTGATTTTGATTGCATAAATGAAAAGTGCAAACTATCATGAATGATCCTATGACAAGTGTGATGATGTTATTTCTTGATATGATTGTATGCCATATTCAATTTATCATTACGAATGATTGCTTTGATTCTGTTAACTAATAAATATAGTGTGCATCAAACTCTTTTTTATTGGGCTTTGACTGCAGGTGATAGATTGATACTATGTAAGCGTTGACGTTATATTCTTATATGTTTCCTTCATTTAGTTTCTTCTTTAGATTTCTAACTTCTTTCGCCAGTACACATGCAGTGTAGTCTCCAAACTGATTCTGGGATTGTCCATGCCGAGCTTTGCAATAGGAAGCCATGTATCTATTGGGTGATCAAAGCTTTGCCAATACATGGCAAGTGAAAGATGTTTCAAACCAACATGTAACAGAAACAAAAACCAGAGGAAGATCCACGGCCTTGCTCTGTTACAATTGTGCCTTGCACTAAAAAAAAACCATTACAATTAAGTATTTGTGGAAGAGACATGTGTTCATCGCCAAAATTCTTCATATGTATGAGCTGAAAAACATTTAGGATGATGTATTATTGATATATAATCAAAACCCCAAGACCTTGTAAGAGGAAAAAGTCGATTTGACTTAAGGTCGACCACAGCTTCGGAGTTTACAAATGTGTTTGGCATTACTTAGTTGATTGTATGATCGCAGTAGGGCATATTTTCTTTGTGACAATGCTATTAAATGTAAGTAAAGACTAATCTGATAGTAAACATAAAGTTACAAGGTACATAACAATAACTACTTATTTACTTTTACTAGGTGACAGGCTTAAGAAGTTGATGTAGACTCTTGTTAATATTATTTTATCCTCGCTTGCTACGAATTAAATCTGTCAATAATTTTTTGTACATTTTGGATCAATATGCACAAGACTTTGGAGCGCGGACATTTGGAAAGCGGATTTAAATTTGGCTAAGCAACATTTCAGAGGCAAAAGTCGTGCGGCTAACTGATGAAGCTGCCCTTGCCTACAGCTTAAAATCTAAATGACAAGGAAGGCGTGGAAGAAACTTTTGTACTAGAGTCACAAATAAATTTTGTATTGAGTTTCAAGTGTTGATACTGCCTTCACAAGATAGTTTGCTGTCCAAATAAAATAGTTTGTGTTTTGAGTTTCATGTGTTGATACTGCCTTTCACAAGATGGTTTGTGTGGGTTGATTATATCCTTAAAAATTGTTTCTCCTTTTAATACTTTTGTGGATAAATAATTGAGCTGATGCCCTTTTGCATTTGATTGAAAAGTTTTATAAATAAGGTGTGGAATTTTGCCAAGTTTATCCTTCACAGATTGATGAGTACTAGATGAATAGGACGTCACTTCATTCTTCCCTCTATTTAAACTTGTGGCTACCTGCATTTCTTTTCTTGCTATCTTTTTGCAATAGTGTTCTCTTCTATCGAGAAACGTAATGCCTCATATAATCACTTCTAAACATTTTGTGGAACTCGCCACTACATTGTTCAGTATGGATATGAAAAAAATTTCACAAAACATATTCTTTTTTAATGTATTATTATGTAATCTTGACCACTATACAGAAAACAACCTACGTGCAACGCACGTGACTCCCAACTAGTCTTAAAAAAAGTCACTCAGTATCATTCCTGAAAGGTTGTCATTGACTATCACGTTTTTTAAACTTTGATTTTCGCAGTAAGAGACATATTGCTTCCTTGGAAGATGTAGTTGCAGGTTCATAATGGCTGGGTACATCTCATTCAAATTGAATTCATATATTCTCAGTGTTGCCTCTTGAACTGATACCCACCTTGGATATTAGAAAAGATGAATTTCATTGACCACATTTAGATGCTTGACTTGGAAACCCTTGTCTGCACCAAGAAAGCTATTGTGCTCTGTGACACAAAATATTGCACTAATATGTAAAATACTATTAGGGCTGGAGTTGCATAGGTAGTAAAAATAACTTTGACTTTTAGAAATTGAACCCTAGAACATTATTTCAACATTGACACCTACCACACTAGTTTTGAGTTCCTAACTAGGCGGTTCGACACCTACCATACCAGTTTTGAGTTCCCAACTTGGTACCTCCGACCTTTCTCATGCTGAACCCATCGAGTCCACTATCGACCTCAACACCAACACCACTCCTCCACCGACCCAGCAATTTGATGAATTTGGGCAGGGAAGCGTGGAAAGAAGATACTCAGGCAAGCTAAATGGGTGAGGAAGTGGGACATTACCAACAAAACCTCAAAATTTATTAAAATGAGGACCATTTCAGGATTTTGCCCCGGGGGGGGGTGGTGTTCGAGTGAAATGACGTGGAGGCCAGGTGGACTAAGAGGGGAAGTGACGACCTTGCCCTTAAAAAACTAAGAGACATCCGGTTAATAGGAGGCTTGACCGCCAACTTGTGTTGAATGTAAAGATTTAGAAGTTTGAGGTGATAAGTGTCAAAATTGAAACCTTGAGGTGTTGGGTGGCTTTGACCCTAAAGTTTGCCGGTGCTAAGTGCAATTAATCATTAAAAGAATGATATTCAGGCACAATGTTATGTCCACAAATGTTATAAAATTCTTTAACAGTCGACAAAAATACGTAAACCTACACGTAAAAGCCGCTAAAGTCGTTATGGGATGTCGTTACATCAAAAAATTGGCATCCCCAAACTTTTCATTTGGTGCCGAATCGGAGATTTAGTGAACTTGATTTTGTTGGAATGTGATGACTATAGGATTCATCATGTTAAGGGAAATTCAAACTTGTGTGCAACATTTATTCCCTATACTCGTCAACTAGAGTTTCCATTGGAGTAACCATCTAGAAAGCCTGTGAGCTCCGTTTGTCAATCAACTATATGGAGTCTTCTCTACACCATACAACAATCCAAAACAATCATAAGAGTATGACATGAGTATGGTCCAAAAAGTTTCATAATAATAGTTATGTTCGTCCACTGAATACGCCGAAAGTGCATGCTCACCAATAAAATGACTTCTTTATTCTTAACTCTGTTGGCGTGTAATAGAAACTCGTTAATTTTTTATTTGATTAATAGATTGTTATCGACGTATTTTTCATCAATGAGCTGAAAATCTAGGAGGCATCAGTGCTCGGTATCGGTATTGAGTGCTCAAAGATCATGGTGGAAGGCGACAATGCAGAAGTTATTGCGACAACTTCGCGCAAATAGATCTAAAGGAAGAATAGGAAATGCCGCTGCACACTCGTTTGGGCGAAATGCAAAGGTTAGATAGACGATGTTTTCATCTGGAGTGAAGCGACTCACTTGATTGTTATGTCCTGATATTCTGCGTTAAATGAAATCGCGACTTTAGAAAAAGAAATCATTTTACATAGAGGGGGTTTAATTTCATTATAATGACAAATGGTTGTGAATGTTACAAATCAACCATGGACGGCTATCTAGAAAAAGGGGCAATTCGTTAACTATTAATCACCTAGTACTGTATGCAATTCATCAAGAAACAAATGTCTTACTCTTGAATTCTCTTTCTTTTCAACTACGTAGATCCAAAGACTGGCTCTAAGCTATAACCTCAGAATCTAAGCCAATGAGCCTTTGGATAAACACAACCATCCAAGACTAGTATGGAAATAAATGTCAGGTTTCCCTATTGAATATAGTCATGTTGCTTTCTATATATTATTACTTGACCAAGCCATGCTTGCAGTGCATAGGGAACAAGGAAAGGTTCAATGGCCGGCCTGAAAGCTTACACTCTTTGCATCTTTGCAATCTTGAGTCTCACCAATAGTTGTGTTATGGCTTCAAGCAGATCTCAGGTAGTCAGGGGGGCTTACTGGCCTTCATGGGTTTTCGATACTTTCCCACCGTCGGCCATCGAAACGTCCCTGTTCACCCATATCTACTACGCTTTTTTGATCCCGAATAATGTCACGTACAAGTTTGATATCACAAACTCAACCGCGTTGATGCTCGTGAACTTCACATCGACGTTTCACTCGAGTAATCCACCCTTGAAGACGCTCTTCTCCATTGGTGGGGCAAACACCGGGCTGGAACTCTTCTCTCAAATGTCTTCAAACTCTTCCTCACGAAAGGTTTTCATTGACTCGACTATAGAAGTGGCACGAAAGTTTGGTTTCGATGGCATTGATCTCGACTGGGAGTCTCCTCAAACCCAGGACGAAATGGATAACTTCGGCATCTTATTACACGAGTGGCGGGTCGAGGTCAAGAAGGAGGCCGAGGCTACTTGTCGCGCTCCACTTTTGCTCTCCGCGGCCACCTACTTTGCGGTTGACTTTTTCTCCGACAAGGTCTACCGATCGTACCCTGTTGACTCAGTCAGCAAAAATTTGGACTGGATCAATGCAATGTGCTACGACTACCACGGCTCGTGGTTACCATCAGCAACGGGGGCCCAAGCTGCATTGTATGATCCAAAAAGCAACGTGAGTACGAGTTACGGGCTCAAATCATGGATCAAGGCCGGGCTCCCGAGGAGAAAGTTGATCATGGGCTTGCCACTCTATGGAAGGTCTTGGGAGCTCAAGGACCCTATGGCCCATGGCGTTGGGGCTCCGGCAGTCGGGTCGGGTCCTGGAGACTTAGGGGTGATGTCTTACTTCGAAGTTGAGAAGTTTAACAGAGAAAATAACGCCACCGTGGTTTATGACTTGGCCACCATATCCACGTATTCTGTCGCCGGAACTTCATGGATTGGGTACGATGATGTTAGGTCCACGACGGTGAAGATGCTGTATGCGCAGGCCCTTGGGCTTCGTGGGTACTTCTTCTGGGCCGTTAATGGCGACCATGAATGGAAGATCTCCAAAGCAGGTATGATCAAGTGTTCTTCCTTCCCTTTCCTTTCCTTTTCTGTCATTGGCCAAAAACTAGTAGCTTCTTCACTAAAAAAGTTCAATCAGCTTTCTTAAGAAGAATATCTCTCAACCGAAACATTTGTCCCTGTTCTTGTTCATTTTACGTCATGCCTGCTCGTTTGTAACAGAAAAAAAAGCGTATATATGGCTAGCCAGACCCGCCTTTTTTTCGTTGTAATAAAGTCTCCTTTTTCTTCAAGTTTAGTGAATAGTATGCCTCAGTTGATGTTGTTGATATGATGCAGCTTCCAAGTCATGGATTCTTTGAAACAACTGCGGGAACTTCAGCAACGCCTTGCATGAGCCCTTGCACCCCATCAACTTCCTCACAAGGAGAGGCTTTTACTAATGATGATTTGGTTTGGATAATTCAACTTTCCTTGTACTATTTGTGACACTTTTGAATTTGTGGTTAGTAGACATAAGTGACATTTCACAGTATTAAACATGGCAAGATCCGTGTGCATGTGTGTTGGCTTGCTCCAGTGGTTACTATGTACTGATTGTATTCAGATAGATCATGTGTCATTTACCTTTAAGAACTACAAATTAATGTATCCCAAATTGCCCAATAATGAGGAAATAAACAATATTTGTCTTGTTAATCATCATACATTAACACAAGAAATGGAAATTATTATTGCTTATGCGCACAAATGAATATCAGGATAGAGCAGTATCTGTCTTGAATTCTGCTGTAGGTTGGTCTCAGAGCTCCTCAAAGATAAGCTACGTACTGCCATCCCATGCTAGTGATGCTGCCATGTACATGCAGCCCATTAGACAATACTAAAGTAAGTCAGTCCAGCTTCAATATATACATTATATTTGGAAGATGATCCACGTTTATAATGCCAAAGACATCAAGAGATTTGAAAACCTCAGCAAATAAAGAAATCTCAATTGTGCGTTTCAATTTCTGCTTTACGTGAATCTATCATTGTAAGTAGAGAATTAAAACTAGTACTAGTAGATGAAAAACAGCCCATTAGACACTAATCGTGCACGATAAATCTGTCGATTTTGCTGTGGTGGAAGGGACAGGCAAAGCTTCTTTGGCGTTAGCATGGACCGACCCCAACTAAACTAGAAGTGAGTCTTTTTCTGTTGATATATTTACTGAGGGTGCTATCTTAAGTAGGAGGCTCTAGAATTGAATCACGCATTCAATAAGAGTGGACGTGATCGAGCTGATAATTTTAGGTTACCTTAGCTAGTAAGGATACATAAAAAATGTTCACGACTTGATTACCTGCTCTAGCAAGAGTCCAATTTCTGTCGGTTCCAAGTGCCCAGAAAAAGTACCCCCCAAGACCTTGGTCCTTGGCATATTTAACCTTGTTTGTGATTGATGTTGGGTCATCATATCCAATCCAATTGGTTCCTGCATAGGAGTATGTCGAGACTGTGTCGTTATCGTACACCACATTGGCACCATTTGCTGAATTGAAAGCCACGATATCATCATAGGACATGTGTAGACAACGAAATTTGCGCTTAGTCATTAACGTAAATGTTTATTGGATGGTCAAATAGTCAACACTGCAAATACGGGTCAAGATGCTGACGAGAGGCCAAATAAGATTACGGGCTTGAAGTCAAAGACAAGTTGAAAAGACTAGTCCAATAACAATACATCGTCCAGCCCATGGTCTTGTTACTAGAAAAGTCAAGTTTGACTAAAATCATTCCTAAAATTAAATGGAGACAAGTATCCATTTAATTGAGGAGATCAGATAATTAAGGGGACAAAAATCTCCTTAATTACAAAATCAAAGCTCAAATTATGGGATTTCCAAAAATAAGCCTACCACCTTGCCTATAAATAGAGGGCTTGAGGTAGAGAAGAGGGGACAGACAGGGTCTCCGCGATCAAAGCCTAAGCTCCGCCGAAATGCTGTCGTCTCACAGGTTGTGCTTCATTTGAAGAACAATACGCACTAACACAGTGTCGTTCTTCAATCGAGTACTTCCAAGTCGCAAAGATCGGTTTCTCTTTCGCCTCAAATCAAAGAGGAATTCGCCATCAACATCAGTGATTCCACAAGTCAAGGATCAACATACTTGTTCGGGATAAAGCCTTGAAGCCCTCGATCAAGCGTCATTTCGACAATCTTTCAAAGATTGAAGAAGCCAAATCCACGTTCCAAGATCAAGCTATTTCAGCCCTTGGATCGTGAACAAACCGGAGATCGAATCAGAGGATTTACATTCATTTTATGTAAAAATTACAGAGTGGTGTAACCTTATTACTTAAAATCTTTAAATTGAATTTTTGTGCAATTATTTCTTGTCTTGCAGTTTAGACACGAAATTTGTGTGTACAAATTTTGGCACGCCCGGTGGGACCACTCTGCCTCTCATCTCCATCTCCACAAGAAGAAAATCAAAGCCTCCACTACTCGTCAATGGCATCAAATACTTCACTTGAAGAGCAACTGGCCGCTATGTCTCGTGCAATTGAAAATTTGACAAAGACGGCAGAGGAAAAAGATCTTCAAATTGCAAACTTGATGAACAAGTTGGAATCGAAGAAGAGTGAAGAATCAAAGTCAAGTGACATGGATGATGCGGACGAGGCTCTCAAGCAAGTTGATACCAACGAGCATCCAGATGCATCCACCTCCGGTGGATATAAAAACAAAGAGAGTAAGTTCATCTCTACCGCTTCCCTGTCTGTCCAGCAACTACAAGAAATGATAGCAAACACAATCAAGGCTCAATACGGAGGACCGTCTCGCGACAATCTCATGTACTCGAAGCCTTATACAAAGAGAATCGACAACATGAGAATGCCAGCTGGGTATCAACCGCCTAAGTTTCAACAGTTTGATGGGAAGGACAACTCAAGGCAGCATGCCGCCCATTTCATCGAGACTTGCAACGATGCTGGAACAGAAGGGGACTTCCTCGTGAAGCAGTTCGTCCGATCTCTCAAAGGGAACGCCTTCGATTGGTATACAGACTTAGAGCCCGAGTCGATAGACTGTTGGGAAGAAATGGAACGCGAGTTCCAGAATCGTTTCTACAGCACCCGCTGTTCTGTGAGCATGATGGAACTTACAAACACCAAACAACGAAAAGAAGAGCATGTAGTGGATTACATCAACAGGTGGCGAGCTTTGAGCTTGGACTGTAAAGAAAGACTGTCTGAAGCCTCTGCCGTAGAAATGTGTATGCAAGGCATGCACTGGGGGCTCCTATACATTTTACAAGGTAACAAACCTCGTACTTTTGAGGAGCTGGCAACACGAGGCCACAATATGGAGATCACCATAGCAAGTCATGGTGAAAATAATCCACCAATAGGTGACCCCCGTGAAGACACTAGAGAAGCAAGATGGCGGTGGGGTTCAAAAGCAACCACAGAAGATTCAATGGTTGTCACAACAACTCCATTGAAGAAAACCGATAAACACAAAAAAGAGAAACAAGACAGGAACAAAAATCAACCTCAAGGGAAAGAAAGTCAATGGCCAAGGTTGAAAGAGTTAGAGCAAAAAGTCTATCCTTTTTCAGACTCAGAAGTCCCGGGGATACTAGACTTTCTACTCGAACATAAGCTTATCAATCTCCCTAAGATGAAACGTGCAGATGACTCAAGGCAAGTTAACGAGTCGAAATACTGCAAGTACCACCGGCTCATCAGTCATCCTACCGAAAAGTGCTTCACACTCAAGGAAGTGATTATGGACTTGTCTAAAAGAGGCAAAATCCATCTAGATGACGAAGGCGTTGAGGAATCAAACACCACTTCGGTCATTTTTAGGCCTGTAGTCTCTTCAGCTTCTTGTCAGCAGCAAGAGAATGGATCGCCTAAAGCCTCCATGCCGGGGGCATCCAAAGCTTGAAAGATCCCCCAAAAGACTCAGCATCCCTTTAAAGCCCTTCAAAATGTAAAGAGGTCAAGCCTTCACAAGGGATGCACTAAAATCATATCCAAGATCAAGCTCTACGGCCCTTGGGTATTAAAGAGAGAGAAAAAAAAAACCAAGCTATGTTGTCTTCATCTGATCAAGTTTCAAGCCTGGATTTAGAAGTCAATGTCGCATCGTCTAGTTGAAGGTCAAGTACTGAAGCCCTTCAACTAGTTTCAAGTCTTCCTCATCCGATCAAGCTTCAAGCCCGGATTCGAAGGTCAACATCGTATCATCTTGTTGGAGATCAAGCTTTGAAGCCCTTCAACTAGCTACAAGTCTTCTTCATCCGATCAAGCTTCAAGCCCGGATTCGAAGGTCAACGTCGCATCGTCTGGTTGAAGATCAAGTGCTGAAGCCCTTCAACCGCTACAAGTCGTCTTCATTCGATCAAGCTTCAAGCCCGGATTTGAAGGTCAAAGTCGTATCATCTTGTTGAAGATCAAGCTTTGAAGCCCTTTAACTAGTTTTGAAGTCTTCTTCATCTGATCAAGCTTCAAGCCCGGATTCGAAGGTCAACGTCGCATCGTCTGGTTGAAGATCAAGCTCTGAAGCCCTTCAACTAGCTGTAAGTCGTCTTCATCCGACCAAGCTTCAAGCCCGGATTCGAAGGTCAACGTTGCATCGGCTGGTTGAAGATCAAGCTCTGAAGCCCTTTAACTAGCTACAAGTCATCTTCATTCGATCAAGCTCGATGCCCGAAGTGAAGACCGGAATCAAAGATCAAAGCTCCTCGGCACGAGCCTAAACTGCAAGATCAAAGCTGCACACTTAACGCTCCTCAGCATGAGCTTAAACTGCACGAACAACGCTCCTCAGTACGAGCCTAAACTGCAATATCAATGCTCCTGGCCCGCACGAGCAAAAACTGTGAACGGCCCAGTCAAAAAAAAATTATATATATATATATATTATGTGATGGTTTAAAAGAGCATGCTGCATGACTCAAAATGACGATGATAAGAGCACAAGAAAAAGTAGATAATGCAAGTAAGATTCATGAGCGGGACGCATCAAATGCACTTCTGGAGCTAGCTGATAGAGTGATGCCACAGTCACGATCATAATGCTGGTCGACAGAGGACTCGCACATGAGGAAAAGTCAACGTGCGAGACGTGTCGAGTGCATTTCTTGAACTAGCTGATAGAGTGATGCCACAGTCACGATCATAATGCTGGTCGATAGAGGACTCGCACATGAGGAAAAGTCGACGTGCGAGACGTGTCGAGCGCATTTCTTGAACTAGCTGATAGAGTGATGCCACAGTCACGATCATAATGATGGTTGATAGAGGACTCGCACATGAGGAAAAGTCAACGTGCGAGACGTGTCGAGCGCATTTCTTGAACTAGCTGATAGAGTGATGCCACAGTCACGATCATAATGTTAGTCGACAGAGGACTTGCACATGAGGAAAAGTCAACGTGCGAGACGTGTCGAGCGCATTTCTTGAACTAGCTGATAGAGTGATGCCACAGTCACGATCATAATGCTGGTCGATAGAGGACTCGCACATGAGGAAAAGTCAACGTGCGAGACGTGTCGAGCGCATTTCTTGAACTAGCTGATGGAGTGATGCTACAGTCACGATCATAATGCTGGTCGACTGAGGACTCGCACATGAGGAAAGTCAACGTGCGAGACGTGTAGAGCGCGTTTCTTGAACTAGCTGATGGAGTGATGCCACAGTCACGATCATAATGCTGGTCGACAGAGGACTCGCACATGAGGAAAGTCAACGTGCGAGACGTGTCGAGCGCATTTCTTGAACTAGCTGATGGAGTGATGCTACAGTCACAATCAGTGTTATTAAAAGCGCGCCTAGGCGCGCACCTAGGCGCAAGGCGCGCCCAGGCACAACCTCAGCGCCTCGCCTAGGCCTAGGCTCAGCGCGTTCAAAAAGGCGCGCGCCTAGCGAGCCTAGGCGCCTGGGCGCAAGGCGCGCAGCGGTGGTGGAGGCGCAAATCCAGGCGCAAACCCCAAATCAGCTGAGCAGACTCACTCTCAAGTCTCTCTCACTCTCACAGTTTCACACTCTCACCTCGCCGTCGCATAACCCGTCACCGCCGGTCACCAACTCGTCGCCGTCGCATCTCCCAAGTCCCATCTGCGCCGATCGTCTGCTGCTCGCCTGCTGCAGTGCTGCTCGCCTGCTCCTCTTCGCCAGTTCAGCCGCGATTGCTGCTGCTGCTTCAGCCGCGAGGGGTGCGAGGCCCGCGATTGCTGCTCCTCTTCGCCAGTTCAGCCGCGATTGCTGCTGCTGCTTCAGCCGCGAGGGGCGCGAGGCCCGCGATTGCTGTTCCTCTTCACCAGTTCAGCCGCGATTGCTGCTGCTGCTTCAGCCGCGAGGGGCGCGAGGCCCGCGATTGCTGCTCCTCTTCTCGGGTGAGCTTGTTGTTTTAGAACCCAGGAGCCAAAGCTTAAACAAGGACCTCTAATTTCATGGGTTTTGTGGAGTATGGTTGTTCAAATTTGGTTGGTGTGAAGGATGGGCATGGATACCAATTGGGTTCCTCTGATAGTTGTGGTGATCAGTTTAAAGATTGTGATGGTAGTTTTGGTTTGTGTTGATGAAATCGATGGGAATTTGAGAATACAAGAAGAAAACGAGAAAATCAATAAGTAGCAAAAATTGCCGTATATTAGCTGATTGTCTTACATTTTGTTTTAACCTATTCTAGCTTGAATCTCCTGGGTAATTGATGAGATATTAGCTGATTGAATGCTGTTTACATGCATTATGTTTAGATGAGAAATTAGCTGATTGTCTTACATTTTGTTTTAGAAAATAAGACTTTGATTGTTTTAGCTGATTGTTTACATGCATTATGTTTAGACTTTGATTGTTTTAGCAAATTATTTGTTTTAGCAAATAATTTTATTGTTTTAATGCACTATTATTTATTTATTTTTATTTATTTTAATATTGCGACTTGCTTCAAAAAGGCGCGCGCATGTGCCTTGCGCCTAGGCTCCAAAGACCTTTTGCGCCTTAGGTGCGCCTGCGCCTTTAATAACACTGGTCACAATCATAATGCTGGTCGACAGAAGACTCGCACATGAGGGAAAGTCAACGTGCGAGACGTGTCGAGCACATTTCTTTGGGCCAGTCAAAGGAGCCTCGCCGCTGTCGCATCCATTAGGTCGACAAATGACCTGTACACACGAAAAGTCGAAATGCAATGTCAACCGAAGAGCACGCAAAAGAAGGCAAGACCCACTGCATATCTTGTTGAGCAAGCATTCAATTCAGTCAAATGTAGAACTGTCATGATCGAGTCAAAAATGCCGGTCAACGAAGGACCTTGCGTACGAGGTAACGTCTAAACACAAATTTACTGAGCGGGTGTTCGTAGCAATCTTGTCACGTGGCATATGTTTACCTGAAAGAAAAAAAAAAAGGAATGGTGGGGGTTCAGAATGTTCAAGGAGAAACAAACAAAGAAGAAAACAAAAATAAAGAGTAGAAAAGTCAAAGACAGGAAGAAAAGAAAATAAAAAAAAAAAAAAGAAACCAAAGGAGAAAAGGACAAGGAGATTAGAAAGAGAAGAAGTGGGCGTAGAGCCTAATGGAAAAGAAAACAAAAGAAGACCAAAGAAAAAGAAGTCAGAAGAAGAGAATGAAGAAACAGAGGGAGAAGAAGAGAAGAAACAAAATCACAAAGAAACAGAAGAGAAGCATAAATGGAGGCTCCAGACAACGCCGCCAACAATCACAACAAGCACCAGCCAACAATCACCACAAGCACCGGCAGAGGCATTAGGGAAGATCAGCGACGGCCCGAAAGTCGTCAAGGTGGAACGCCGACAGCAGCATCGGCAATGACCAACGGCAACCTCGGTAAAGGACGTCGACGCAGGTTCCTTTCTCCGGTCACCAGATCAGCCGCTGAACACCGTGCGCTGGCCACGCCCGCTACGGTCAGCCACCAAAAGCTCCACCGGCCATCTCTCCTTCAACCACTCCACCGCCACAAACAGATGGCCACCGGTCAGCCGCGAACCGCCCACCGCCGTCGCCGTCACTAGATCTTCTCTATCTAGCAACCTTCAGATCTGCGACCATCGAATCTGCAGCCAGTCCTCAACAATCTTCACCGCAAAACGGGTGCTGAATCTTTCACCTTCCGTCCACAGTCAATAGACCACTACTGCTGGCGCCGCAAGACTTATGCCTGATAAAAAAAAAAGAGGGATTCGTCTAATCTAAGAAGAGCAATGTGCCACTGTAGGGAACATCTCCTATGATGAACACCTTCTTGATTGCGTTGCTGTGGTGGTAACTGTCGGGTGCACGGCTGTCGGCGACGAAACAGGTTGACCAGTCTTGATTTTTGTTCGTGTGCGTGTACGATGATGATGCCGGGATGCACATGGCTGTTAACGATGTAGAAGTGAATGAGCTCAATCGGGCTTGAGGCGACGCTGACTTGGTCGTCCAGGGCAAGGTCCAGATACTTCGGAAGTTGGAGCTCGCTATATAAAGGCATCAAACCCTAAGCACACAAGGCAAAGAACCTTGGGTCGGCACCAACTTTGTGGATAAAGCCCATGCAAACAAAATAAAAAAAAAAGTCATATTCGGGCAAGACGACATTGTGTGCTCACACAATGACCGTTGACCGAGGCACTCACATCACCAACGAGCTTGTTAATCACCAAAGTTCTGGCCGTCAAGACCATGTAGTTGGTGAGTTTAAATTACTTCATAAAGGCATAAAACCCTAGAGATCCATTGGCGGCAAGCACTGAGCAAGTGAGTCGATGCCAATTTCATTGGTGGGGCGCAATGAATTATTTTTCAAAAAAGAAAAAGAAAAGAGATACTTCAAGCCTTGCAATGGTACTCAAGAAAAGGTACCACCCAAGACTTGAAGTGGGGGCAATTTGTAGACAACAAAATTTGCGCTTAGTCATTAACGTAAAAGTTTATTGGATGGTCAAATAGTCAACACTGCAAATACGGGTCAAGATGCTGACGAGGCCAAATAAGATTACGGGCTTGAAGTCAAAGACAAGTTGAGAAGACTAGTCCAATAACAATACATGGTCCAGCCCATGGTCTTGTTACTAGAAAAGTCAAGTTTGACTAAAATCATTCCTAAAATTAAATGGAGACAAGTATCCATTTAATTGAGGAGATCAGATAATTAAGGGGACAAAAATCTCCTTAATTACAAAATCAAAGCTCAAATTATGGGATTTCCAAAAATAAGCCTACCACCTTGCCTATAAATAGAGGGCTTCGAGTAGAGAAGAGGGGACAGACAGGGTCTCCGCAATCAAAGCCTAAGCTCCGCCGAAATGCTGTCGTCTCACAGGTTGTGCTTCATTTGAAGAACAATACGCACTAACGCAGTGCCGTTCTTCAATCGAGCACTTCCAAGTCACGAAGATCGGTTTCTCTTTCGCCTCAAATCGAAGAGGAATTCGCCATCAACATCAGTGATTCCACAAGTCAAGGATCAACATACTTGTTCGGGATAAAGCCTTGAAGCCCTCGATCAAGCGTCATTTCGACAATCTTTCAAAGATTAAAAAAGTCAAATTCACGTTTCAAGATCAAGCTATTTCAGCCCTTGGATCGTGAACAAACCGGAGATCGAATCAGAGGATTTACATTCGTTTTATGTAAAAATTACAGAGTGGTGTAACCTTATTACTTAAAATCTTTAAATTGAATTTTTGTGCAATTATTTCTTGTCTTGCAGTTTAGACACGAAATTTGTGTGTACAACATGATCCCTTCATTTCCAGGGCCAGTTCCATTAGCAGGAGCTCCAATTCCATGCACATTGGCATCCTTCAATTGCCATGTCTTTCCATACATTGGCATTCCCATCACCAATTTTTTTGATGGCACGCCATCTTCAATCCATGACGAAATGCCAAAGCTAGTGCTAATGTTGCTTGAATTATCATAGAGCAACGCAGGTGAACCAGTGACAGTAGTGTGCCAACTGCCTCGGTAATCATAGCACATAGGATTCAAGAAATCAACATAGTTATTAACGGCGTCACCTGGGTAAGGCCTGGCAACACCTGCCAGGAAAAACTTGGAAGCAAAATAAACCGCGGCAGACAAGAGGATTCGAGGCCTGCCAGAGGCCAATGACTCCTTGTTGACACTGGCACGCCACTCCCTGAAAAAGACTGCGAGGTTTGACATGTCTTGTTGGTTGTTTGGGGATTCCCAGTCAAGATCAAGTCCATCAAAGCCATACCTGCGTGCTACATCAATACTTGACTTGATAAATGCAGCGCGGTTATCAGAATTGCCTACCATGTTCGAGAAAGTGTAGGGGCTTGCATTGGAACCTCCAACAGATAGGAAGGCTTTTGCTGAGGGATTTTTGGCGTGGAGGGTGGCGGTGAAGTTTCCCATCCATTGATCATCGGGTTGGGTTACAAAAAGTTGGTAACTGGTGGCATCCGCCAGAACAAAGGCATAGAAGAGATGTGTGAAGTATGAAGTAGGGATGGTTGAAGGAGGCAATGTTTCGGCAAGCCATGAAGGCCAATATGCACCTTTGATGCCATCGGAGGGCAGTAAAGGAGCAAAATTCGTCGGAGATGCAAGAGAGACAAAAATTTGTGTTGTAATAGTTAGTGAAAAGTTGAGTGTGGGTGTGTTGTCCCACATTGGAAAATAAAGAAGGATACAAAGCCTTTATAAGGCTCCACCCACCCAATCAATTAACTTTGGATGGTGGGAAGAGTTGGAGGAAAATTTGAAAATTTTCTTGGTTTAACCTTGACTTGGGTTTAAAATATAACAATATTTAATGGTCAAAAGATGGGCACTTGGGTCTTGGTTGAAATTAATTAATTTCGTTTAACTTAGCAGTTAATAATTGCAGTTGGCCCCAAACAGTTGTGTCCCTTAATTTCATGGTTGTGTCTATTCAGATATTATTTAATATCTGTATATCCTTCATTTGCAAGATCAGAAACTCATTATTCAAAAAAACATGTTCTTGGAAAAATTCTGAATAGCTGATCAGAATTTCATTTTGGCTTTGTAATCCTGGAGGAATCTGTCATTAACCCAGCAGCAATTATAGTGGGGGCATATTTCCTTAAGGACAGTGATTAAGTCACGCTCAAAGCCTTATTTTCGTGTTCATTTCTAACAATCTTAAAGAAATATCAACGATGGAGGCTAGTGGTACTGATTCTGTCTTCAACAAGATGTTCAATCCCGATGTGTTTAAACTGGAGCGTTTTGATGGCACAAATTTTACTCGCTGGAAGGACAAGCTGTTGTTCTTACTTACTGAATTAGGCATTGCATATCTGTTGAGCGACCATCTGTCCAAAATTCCTGAACCATCTGATGAGGAGCCCGAAGCAGTGACTGCATCTCGCAAGAAGCGTGAAGAAGATGAAGTCCGCTGTAGAGGGTTTATACTGAATTCGTTGTCTGATATGCTGTATGATCTGTTTCGGCCGATGAAATCTCCGCAAGAAATCTGGAATGCCTTGGAAAATAAGTACACATCTGAAAAACAAGGTACGGACAGATTTCTTAGTATGAAGTTCTTTGAGTTTCAAATGTCCGATAAAAAGTCTGTTATGAATCAAGTGGATGAATTACTGGTTCTAATGTCTAGACTCAAGGATTTTAGTATAGAAGTGTCTGAACAACTTCAAGTGGCTGCTGTGATTGCAAAATTACCAGCCACTTGGAATAATTACCGGAAAAAGTTGTTGCATACTTCTGAAGAATTCACCATAGATCAACTCATAAAGCATATTCGAATTGAGGAAGAGACTCGTGTTCGCGAGTATAAATTTGCTTTTGAGTCTGAGACTAAGGTGAATTATATTGAGTCAAACACTCAGAAATCCGAAAAGGCTGATTCTAAGTCTAGAAACAAGAGAAAATTTGTTGAAGCCTCAAGTTCAGATTCTGCCAACAATAACAAGAACACGTCATGTTTTTCTGTAACAAAAAAGGGCATTTTAAGAAACAATGCAGGTTCTACAAGAGACTCAAACTGGAGGGAAGTGCAGGACAAACGAAGGCAAATATGGTCGAGGATCAATCTACTTCTGCAGAAATTATTGCTATGGTTGCAGGTCTTAAAATTAGTATGATTACAGAATGCAATATGGCAACAATTGGAAAATCTGTAGATTGGTGGTATGATTCTGGTGCCTCAGTGCATTGTTGCAACAACAAAAATCTATTTAAAGATTACGAGGTTGCAACAAAGGATGAGAAGGTCTTGATGGGAAATCATGACACAACCAAGGTTCTTGGAAAGGGGACTGTTGAACTGCAATTTACCTCCGGAAAGAAGCTGATTCTGATGAACGTATTTCATGTCCCGGATGTGAGGAAGAATCTGATTTCTGCAAATCTGTTGTGCAAGAAGGGCTTAAAGGCTGTTATAGAGGCGGAAAAAGTTATTTTCTCTAAGAATGGTGTATTTGTTGGACAAGGATTTTCTTGTGATGGCATGTTTAAACTAAGTATTAATAAAGTGGATGTTTCTGTTTACATGGTTGAGTCCTCTTTTGATTTATGGCATGCTCGTTTATCACATGTTAATTTTCAGTCAATCAAGTTTATGTCAAAACATAATTTGATCCCTTGTGTTAATGGAAATTCTGGAAAGTGCCAAATATGTATACAAGCGAAAATGACTAAGAAACCCTTTCCAAAGAATGAAAGAATATCTGAATTGCTTGATCTTGTACATTCTGATATATGTGAATTGAATGGTCTATTAACTAGAGGTGGAAATAGATATTTCATTACTTTTATAGATGATCATTCTAGATTTACTAAGGTTTATTTGATGAAAAGAAAAGATCAAGCTTTTGACTTGTTTAAATGTTATAAAGCCTTAGTTGAAAATCAATTGGAAAGGAAGATAAAAGTTCTCCGTAGTGATCGAGGTGGTGAATACTTTCCAAATGAATTTTCTGTTTTTTGTGAAGAAAATGGTTTAATACATCAATCGAGTGCACCTCATACCCCACAGCAAAACGGCCTAGCCGAAAGGAAGAATAGGACGTTGGTAGATATGGTTAACGCTATGCTTCTGCATGCTAAACTACCAACTAATCTATGGGGCAAGGCATTATTAACAGCGTGTCATGTACACAAAAGAATACCTTCAAAGAAGTTTAAAACCTCTCCATATGAATTATGGAAAGGAAGAAAGCCTAACTTAAACTATTTGAGGGTATGGGGTTGTGTAGCCTATTATAGAGTTCCAGATCCTAAACGAACGAAACTAGGACCAAGAGCTCTTAAAAGTGTCTTTGTGGGTTATGCAGAAAACTCAAAAGCATATAGATTGTTGGATTTAGATTCTAATGTTATTGTAGAATCGAGGGACGTTGAATTCTTAGAAACAAGTTTTCTTGGTGATTCTAACGTAAATCCACAATCAAATAATGAACCGTTAAATCCTGCATTGGTACATGACACAATTATGAACTCTAGTTCTTCTTCAAGTAAGAAACGAAAAGGAATTGATCTTCCTATTGAAACTAGAAAGAGTCAAAGAGTTCGAAAGGAGAAGAATCTAGGTTCAGATTTTATTTCTTCACAAGTAATAGTCTTTTTGGTTGAAGGGAGTAGAGATGAGGTTGTAAACAAAATACCTATTGTTTTACATTTGGAAGAGGATCCTAGAACTTATAGTGAAGCAATGGCTTCAAGAGATAGTGCCTTTTGGAAGGAAGCAATAAATGATGAAATGGATTCTCTTTTATCAAATGATACTTGGGTATTGGTTGATTTACCTCCTAGTGCTAAACCCATTGGGTGCAAGTGGTTGTTTAGACGGAAATTCAATACTGATGGATCTCTACAAACCTTCAAAGCTAGACTAGTTGCAAAAGGTTTTATGGCAAAGGCAGGAGTCGATTATTTTGATACATTTGCTCCTGTTGCAAGGATTACTTCTATAAGAGTGTTGTTTGCATTAGCATCAATCTATAATTTATAAGTTCATCAAATGGATGTGAAAACAACATTTTTGAATGGTGAACTTGATGAAGAAGTGTATATGGAGCAACCTGAAGGGTTTGTGCTTCCTGGAAATGAAAAGAAAGTTTGCAAATTAGTTAAATCATTATACGGATTAAAGCAAGCTCCAAAACAGTGGCATGAGAAATTTGATAGTGTGATTTTATCACACGGTTTTAAACATAATGGAGCTGATAAATGCATTTATTCCAAATTCACAAAGGACTATGGTGTGATAGTATGTCTATATGTTGACGATATGCTCATCATAGGAACCAACATGAACGGGGTGAATGATACTAAAAAGTATCTAGCTTCTCAATTTAAAATGAAGGACATGGGAGAAGTTGATACTATCTTGGGAATCAAAGTTAAGAAACATAGTGGGGGTTTTGCTTTAAGTCAATCACATTATGTTGATAAGATTCTTTCCAAATTTAATCATTTGGGGATTAAAGAATTTCATACTCCGTTCGATGTCTCTAACAAGTTGGTGGAGAATTTGGGAAGGTCGGTAAGTCAATTAGACTACGCTAGTGTAATTGGTAGTTTGATGTATGCTATGCATTGCACTAGACCTGATATTGCTTTTGCAGTTTGTAAGCTTTCAAGATATACACATAATCCTAGCACCGACCATTGGAGAGCTATTGGAAGAGTTCTCGGTTATCTTAAAAGAACTAAGTTCTTTACTTTGTTTTATAACAAGTTTCCTGCGGTGCTAGAAGGTTACAGTGATGCTAGTTGGATAACTAGTGTAAATGATAATAAGTCAACGTCTGGTTGGATTTTCACTTTAGGTGGAGGAGCTATCTCATGGGCTTCTAAGAAACAGACGTGTATCACTCATTCCACAATGGAATCTGAGTTTGTAGCTTTGGCAGCAGCAGGCAAAGAGGCGGAATGGCTAAGAAATTTATTGCTAGATATAGAGTTGTGGCCACAACCGATGCCAGCAATCTCTTTGCACTGTGATAGTGAAGCTACCATGTCTAGAGCATTTAACAAGATATATAATGGCAAGTCTAGACATATTGCTTTGAGACATGAGTATGTTAGACAACTGATTGTTGATGGTATAATCACAGTTGTCTACATACGATCAAAAAATAATCTTGCTGACCCACTAACTAAAGGTCTCTCGAGGGATATGATAAAAGGCACTGCGAGTGCAATGGGTCTAAAATAGTTCTAGTTTGTCACTAGTAACGGGAACCTTACCTTTATTATTACAATGAAATTTTAAAGGTTTAAAAGGTAATAACAAGTTATAGTTTGTGACAGTCAACAAGTACTAGGGTCAAGATAGTGCTTAAGGAAAAGAGGCTGAGTATTTAATACTCTTAATGAAGTATTGGGTTCGGAATAAGAACAAGAAAGTCTAGATTGAGACTTTATTTAGACTTCACCTATGTAAACACAAGGGAGTGGTGCCGCTCCTATCAAAGTTTGGAACATAAAACTTTGTAAGTGTTTATGAAATCAGGAGGTAGCACAAGGCCATAACATGGTGCTAAAGCTCACGGTGAACATGTTAAAGAAGTAGTAAGATTTGTGTGTATGATATTTCCGATCTTGTCAGTACATGAATTATGGTTTAATAGATTATAACCAACCATTAATTTCGACAAGATTTTGAAATATTTATACTAATTGGAGGTTTAAGTCGAAAGATACCTTCTATATGCATAAATCTGTTCATGTTTCTGATTCTCTTGTCACTAACTAAGTGGGGGATTGTTGTAATAGTTAGTGAAAAGTTGAGTGTGGGTGTGTTGTCCCACATTGGAAAATAAAGAAGGATACAAAGCCTTTATAAGGCTCCACCCACCCAATCAATTAACTTTGGATGGTGGGAAGAGTTGGAGGGAAATTTGAAAATTTCCTTGGTTTGACCTTGACTTGGGTTTGAAATATAACAATATTTAATGGTCAAAAGATGGGCACTTGGGGCACTTGGGTCTTGGTTGAAATTAATTAATATATTTTAATTAATTTCATTTTACTTAGCAGTTAATTGCAGTTGGCAGTTAATTGCAGTTGGCCCCAAACAGTTGTGTCCCTTGATTTCATGGTTGTGTCTATTCAGATATTATTTAATATCTGTATATCCTTCAATTTCAAACGATCAGAAACTTATTATTCAAAAAACGTGTTCTTGGGAAAATTCTGAATTGCTGATCAGAATTTCATTTTTGGCTTTGTAATCCTGGAGGAATCTGTCATTTAACCCAGCAGCAACTATAGTGGGGGCATATTTCATTAAGGACAGTGATTAAGTCACGCTCAAAGCCTTATTTTCGTGTTCATTTCTAACAATTTGATGACCAGCTGTGGCAAGGATGACCAGAAAAAGGGACAAAAATTTTGGCAAGGCCATTATTGTTGGTGTTGCTATCAAGGCTTATGTGAGTACATTTATACTGTCCAGACTCCGATTGTATCGAGATTCTATGTTGATAATTGTTCTGTTCTTTGTGTTGGAGGGTTGTGTTTAGATTTGAGCAGGGATAGAATTTAAGTGAGAAGGTATATTCAATGAGAGATGAAGCTGTGTAACATTGTTAGAGCTATATGAGTGCTTTAAATTTTTATCTCTCTTGGCCGGCTTTCACCTTTCCAAGAAGGTTTTGTCCAGCTTGATTAATCTGACATGCCTATAATCCAACATGCTGGTGCAGTAATCTATTCTAAAGAGTTGAACACCATGTCCATTGTATGTTCTTTCTAATTGGGAATTCTTATTCTGTCAGTAATGTGAACATGAATTCTGAGACAAAGGTGATGAGCTAGGGCTCCAAGAAAAAGGTGATGAGATAGGGCTCCAAGAAAAGTTCTGTGACTAACCACAGGAGCTGATATAGAATCTTACCTTTACCTTTGTTGGGGCGAATGCATATTTGTGAAAAAGATTTTCTTTACCAAATACATTTGGTTAGTCGATTTAGGTGAAGATTAGAATGAATGCATGCTGTGATTTAAGGAAGAATAGACGCATTAATACTGATTTGGAAGTGTTAAGTTATCATCTGCTCTAAAAGCTTAAACTGTTAGAGAATGAGTTCAACAATGTTATCATGCTTAACACTTCCCCTCACATGTAAGCTCCCGATTGCATGTGGAGAGACAGACCAAGTCAGAAATAAACTGAATGCAATATAATAAAGGGGGACCAGATATGCAAGCGGGAAGAATCGAACCCAAGACCTTACTAAACCAGAGCTCTGATACCATGTTAAGTTACCATCTGCTCTAAAAGTTTAAGCTTTTAGAGAATGAGCCCAACAATGTTATCATGCTTAACAAGGAGACATAGACTATTACTTAGTGTAAAGTGTAAACTGTATAGAAAAATAAGATTCTATGAAAAGTTTGGGGGATTTTAGGCTGATTGTTTGCTGCAATACTTCGTTCAAGATTATTTCTAAGATCCTTGTGAACAAACTCTTGAAACATTATTCCAACTTTTACTTGCTTACTGCTGCTGGTGTTTTCACTATTAAATCAGTGTGGGATAAGGTAAGAAATCACAAACCTATTGCCCTTGGCTTAAGGTAATCTGAAAACATACCCTTCCTAAAACTGCTTTCATTCTTTGGCTTACTTGTCATAAGAAGTTCAAACCGAGGGATAAACTGAAGATTTGGGGGTGACACCGGAGAACCATTGCATTCTTTACAACCAACAACAAGAAAATCTGAACCATCTTTTCTATGCGTTTCAGTTCTCCTCTGACATTTGGAAAGAAGTTCCGAACATGAACCAGTTGCATGTTATAAGGAGAAATTAGGATAAAGAGATCCAACGACTGTGAGTCTGCTCAAAAGGTAATAGCTTTTCTCGTAAATATCAGACTTTCGACTACTGAGACTGTACACTGTATAGGAAATCGAATGGCCGTCTTTTCCGAAATTAACACATGACTTCTGCTCAAATCGTTACCAACATTGGGAGCACTGTCGCTGCAAGGGTAATGCGATGGAAAATTCCTCGAACACAGAATACATGGGATCTTCATATAGCTTGGGACTTGACCTGATTTTGTTTGAAGAACACTTGCGAGTAGTGATTAACTTGGATGATGTTTCTTGGTTACAAAGTTAGGGTCTCCCTGTACTGTTTACTTTTGTTGAATCAGCTTTCATCTGAAATTAAAAAAGAAATAAAAGTACAAGAAGGATTTAATGGTCAAGAAGGATTTTTCCTTCTTGGATTTACTTTTTGAGTTCAAACATTGGATGCGCCCTTTGCATAGCTCCGAAACGCAACTTGAGAATACACATTACCATCCAAACAAAAAAGGTACAAAGGCACGCCATAGTCCACCGAATAGGCATTGATAGCTATGATCAACAGCTCCATCGGTCGACTTCCCTCGTCTCTGTATGGAGACTATAGACCTATATGTTGTTGGTTGACATTGTTGTTACCTTTTGCTTGGTTGGAGTTGTTGTTTAAATTATACTCCATCTGTCCCTTTTTATTTGATCACTTTTGACTTGCACGCTTATTTTGAAAATAAATTATATTTTATAAGTTTCTCATTCTCCCACAAGCGAGGGAAAGGGATGGAACAAAGTGGGTCAGGAGAGAGAAAAATATGGGTTGGTGGAAAATTAAATGTGGAAAGATAAATAGAATAAAAAAATATAAGAAGTGGAAACATGGAAAAATATCTATGGAATCTTTTTTAATTTGGAAAGTGATCAACGTTTATGTGACCGCCTAAAAAAAATTACGATCAATTACTTAGGGCCGGCGACAATCGTACTTCCGTTTGCACTTATAGTAATGACGTGGTTGCCGTTGGTTAAACTTCTGATTCTCTACGCCTTTGTATTCTCTCTTCTCTCTCCTCGAAAGATAACCCCCCTTCCCTAAAGCCATCACTTTATCCTATCCTCTGCCACCACCGTTGGTTTCCTCCGGCATGTGTGGGGTGGTAGTGTAGGTTGATGGTTCCTAAGTTTAAGTTCTACCTTGCTTGTTTCAATTTTTGTTTTGGGGCCTCCTTATGGCAGCTTTCTTGATATGCCTGAGGTTGGGGGTTGACAGTTCAGATGGGGGTCAGAGTGTACGGTGGTGCTGGGTTTCGAGGTATATATATATATGGTGGGCTGAATTGTTAGGCATCGTGGTGCCATTGCGTTGGAGAGGGTGGCGAAACTGGTCAAAAGGGGGTTCTGTTCTTCTTTTGTTCCGAAAGTTCGATTGGCATCGGCCACACCTCCTTTAATATTCCACACTTTGAGAATGTAGTGAATCAGAGAGTCTTGGGTATACAATTTAAGAATGGAAAACTTGAAAGAGGGAAGAAGGAGAGAAAGAAGAATTAGAGAAGAAGAAGTTGATTTGTTCAATCATCATGCATGAAAATTACAATCTCTCTCTACTTCTTTGTTATATCATATATTCTCCAACTGATAGAAAATTTGAACAACTTACGAGTTCCAAGGGAGGGAACACGTGTCAACATCTAATTATCTAAATAGTTTGTTGGTATTTAGCCACTAAGCCAATGGCCATACGACCCCTCAGCATTATTTGTAGCCCCACATGCCATCCTAGCACCCACTTATGACTTGGCAGTACCACATGCTTTAAATCTAGCCTTCTCTCCAACACTCGTGTGCCTTAGTCTTTATCTCTTGACCATTGATTTGATAGTCGTTGCGTTGGTAACTGTTGCGGCAGTTGGTGGCTGATGATGATGCACGTGGACCTTGATGGGTGGTTGAACAGAGCTAGTTATGACAATAGTGATAGTGGGCCATTGCGCCGGTGGAGCTAGGGGCTCCGATTGATAGGGAATTTGTCCAGTAGGTGGTAGTGCTACTAGGCAGAAAATGGTGGTGAGTCTGTTGAAAAGAAAAAAAATTATTCATCTAGGGTTATTTTCCCTTCCCCCTCTTTTTCATGGACAAAAGATTGGTTGGATTTGATTTGGTGGTGCTTGGTACTACTATGGTGGTGGATGGTTTTGAAGGATTCCGAGTGGTGGGTTGCTAGGCGGGTTACTGTCGGTCTTACATCAGGAGTTGTTGTGGTGGAGCTGTGGGGTTGTTGTCGTTGGTGGTGGTCTCGCAATGGTTGCTTGGATTAGTGGTGAATCTGTCTAATGGCGAGGTTCAGCTGTGGGTGAAGGTGTATTTCTAGATTGTCGATGATCACACCTCCGGCACTGTCACGATGGTGGTGACATGCAGTGATGTGCGTGGGCACGGCTGTGTATGGTGGCCTTAGGTGTTCGGGGCACAAGGCTGCGTAAATTGTTGTGATTTTGGTTGTTTCCTTTGCCGACATGCACCGTTAAGTGCTGGTTGTTTGTACTGATCCACTTTCAAAAACAAAACAAAACCAAAAAGGGGGAAAAAAAAGGGACTATAAAATTTTTTTTTTTTTTTTTTGTAGACTCCATGTACTATTTCTTTGAAGTGGCGCTTACTGAATCTTGATGTCATCCTTGTGTATATGTCTCTCATGAAATGGTGATTTGCTTTCTTGTGATGTTGAATGGATTTGGATACCAAATGTTGCTGACGGGTGATTTTTAAGTGTTTGTCTTGTTAATTTATCCCTAAAAAATTTCTAAGATATGCAGCATTTTTTTTTTTTTGAACAACAAGTAGTGGTTAACCATTAATATCAGCTAGAAAAGGTTACAAGAGTAAAATGCATGAGTTTCAACTTCCTTCAACTACTTCAAGAAATGAAATTGAACTAAGAGGGGACTAAGAGGGGAAGTGAAATGACGTGGAGGCCAAGTGGACTAAGAGGGGAAGTGAAATGACGTGGAGGCCAAGTGGACTAAGAGGGGAAGTGAAGACCTTGCCTTAAAAAACTATGAGACATCCAGTTAATAGGAGGCTTGACCGCCAACTTTTGTTGAATGTAAAGATTTAGAAGTTTGAGGTAATAAGTGTCAAAATTGAAACCTTGAGGTTTTGGGTGGCTTTGACCCCTGAAGTTTGCAGGTGCTAAGTGCAATTAATCATTAAAAGAATGATATTTAGGCACAATGTTATGTCCACAAATGTTGTAAAACTCTTTAACAGTCGACAAAAATACGTTAACTTACACGTAAAAGCCGCTAAAGTCGTTATGGGATGTCGTTACATCAAAAAATCGGCATCCCCAAACTTTTCATTTGGTGCCAAATCGGAGATTTATTGAACTTAATTTTGTTAGAATGTGATGACTAGAGGATCAACATGTCAAGGGAAGTTCAAACCTGTGTGCAACATTTATTCCCTATACTCGTCAACTAGGTTTCCATTGGAGTAACCATCTAGAAAGCCTGTGAGCTCCGTTTGTCAGTCAACTCTTCTCTACACCAGACAACAATGCAAAACAATCATAAGAGTATGACATGACTATGGTCCAAATTTTTTTTTAATTATAAGTTATGGTCGTCCACTGAAAATGCCCCCCAAAAGTTTCTTAATTATAAGTTATGGCCGTCCACTGAATATGCCCCCCAAAAGTTTCTTAATTATAAGTTATGGCCGTCAACTGAATATGCCGAAAGTGCATGCTCACCAATAAAAGGACCTTTTTATTTTTTATTCTGTCGGCAACTAATAGAAGCTCAACAATTTTTTTATTTGATTAATAGATTGTTATCGACGTATTTTTCATCAATGAGCTGAAAATCTAGGAGGCATCAGTGCTCGGTATCGGTATTGAGTGCTCAAAGATTACGGTGGAAGACGATAA
This sequence comes from Escallonia rubra, assembly GCA_033065855.1. NCBI lineage: Eukaryota > Viridiplantae > Streptophyta > Magnoliopsida > Escalloniales > Escalloniaceae > Escallonia > Escallonia rubra. The sequence continues at coordinate 7,306 of JAVXUO010000463.1, read as the reverse complement.
CGCAAAAGTTATTGCAACAACTTCACGCAAATAGATCTAAAGGAAGAATAGGAAATGCCGCTGCACACTCGTTTGGGCGAAATGCAAAGGTTAGATAGACGATGTTTTCATCTGGAGTGAAGCGACGCACTTGACTATTATGTCAAGATGTTCTGCATTAAATGAAATCACCACTTTAGAAAAAGAAATCATTTTAGATAGAGGGGGTTTAATTTCATTATAATGACAAATGGTTGTGAATGTTACCAATCAATGTCCCAAGACAAATGGTTGTGAATATTACAAATCAATGTCCCAATCCAAATGTCAAAGACCATGTTTTGTGTCTGAATAGGTCAATTATGGACGGATATCTAGAAAAAGGGGACTTTGTTCACTATTAATAATCTAGTACTTTACGCAATTCATCAAGAATGAGCCTCAGAATCTAAGCAAATGAGCCTTCGGATAAACACAACCATCCAAGACTAGTATGCAAAGAAATGTCAGGTTTCCCTATTGAATATAGTCATGTTGCTTTCTATATATTATTTGGCCAAGCCACGTTTGCAGTGCATAGGGAACAAGGAAAGGTTCCATGGCCGGCTTTTCGCCTATATACTTCGCATTTTTGCAATCTTGAGTCTCACCCATAGTTGTGTTATGGCTTCTAGCAGATCTCAGGTAGTCAGGGGGGCTTACTGGCCTTCGTGGGTTTACCATGAATTCCCACCGTCGGCCATCAAAACGACCCTGTTCACCCATATCTACTATGCGTTTTTGATGCCGAATGTCACGTACAAGTTCGACATCATAGACTCAACCGCGTTGATGCTCAAGAACTTCACATCCACGCTTCACTCGAGTAATCCACCCTTGAAGACGCTCTTCTCCATTGGTGGGGCAAACAACGGCCGTGAACTCTTCTCTCGAATGTCTTCAAACTCATCCTCACGAAAGGTTTTCATCGACTCAACTATAGAAGTGGCACGAGAGTTTGGTTTCGATGGTATTGATCTCGACTGGGAGTTTCCTCAAACCAAAGAAGAAATGGATAACTTCGGCCTCTTATTACACGAGTGGCGGGCCGAGGTCGAGAAGGAGGCCGAGGCTACTTGTCGCCCTCCACTTTTGCTCTCCGCAGCCACCTACTTCGCGGTTGACTTTTTCATCGACGAGGTCTATCGATCATACCCAGTGGGCTCGGTCAGCGAAAATTTGGACTGGATCAATGCAATGTGCTACGACTACCACGGCTCGTGGGATACATCAGCGACTGGGGCCCAAGCCGCCTTGTATGATCCAAAAAGCAATGTGAGTACGAGTTACGGGCTTCTATCATGGATCAAGGCCGGGTTCCCGAGAAAAAAGTTGATCATGGGCTTGCCACTTTATGGAAGGTCTTGGAAGCTCAAGGACCCTATGGCTCATGGTGTTGGGGCTCCGGCAGTGGGGTTGGGTCCCGGAGAGTTAGGGGTAATGACTTACTCCGAAGTTGAGAAGTTTAACAGAGAAACTAACGTCACCGTAGTATATGACTCGGCCACCATATCCATGTACTCTGTCTCCGGAACTTCATGGATTGGGTACGATGATGTTAGGTCCACAACGGTGAAGATAGTGTATGCGCAGGCCCTTGGGCTTCGTGGGTACTTCTTCTGGGCCGTTAACGGCGACCATGAATGGAAGATCTCCAAAGCAGGTATGACCAAGTGTTCTTCTTCCTTTCCTTTTCTTTCATTGCCCAAAAAGCAGTAGCTTCTTCACTAAAAAAGTTCAATCAGGTTTCTTAAGAGGAATATTTTTCAACCGAAACATTTGTCCCTGTTCTTGTTCATTTTACGTCATGCTTGCTCGTTTGTAACACGAAAAAAGCGTATACATGACTAGCCAGAGCCGCCTTTTTTTTTTTCTTGTAATAAAGTCTTCTCTTTCTTCAAGTTTATTGAATGGTATGCCTGAATTTATGTTGTTGCTATGATGCAGCTTCCAAGTCATGGATTATTTGAAACAACTGCGGGAACTTCAGCAACGCCTTGCATGAGCCCTTGCACCCAATCAACTTCCTCACAAGGAAAGGCTTTTACTAATGATGATTTGGTTTGGATAATTGAACTTTCCTTGTACTATTTGTGACAATATTGAATTTGTGGTTAGTAGACATAAGTGACAGTTTCACAGTATTAAACATGGCAAGATCTGTGCGCATGTCACAGTTACGTACTGATTGTATTCAGATAGATCGTGTGTCATTTACCTTTAAGAACTTAAATTAATGTATCCCAAGTTGCTCAATAATGAGGAAATAAACAATATTTGTCTTGTTAATCATCATACATTATCACAAGAAATGGAAATTATTATTGCTGATGCACACAAATGAATATCAGGATAGAGCAGTATCTGTCTTAAATTCTGCTGTAGGTTGGTCTTAGAGCTCCTCAAAGATCAGCTACGTACTGCCATCCCATGCTAGTGATGCTGCCATGTACATGTAGCACATTAGACAATACCAAAGTTAGACGAGTTTCAAGATATACATTATACGTTAGAGCGGATCCACGTTTATATATGTCGAAGACATCAAGATATTAACAAACCTAAAGCAATTAAATAGCTCAATGGTGTGGTTTATTTTCTGCTTTCAGTGAATCTATCATTTTAAGTAGTGAATTAAAATTAAACTAGTACTAGCCGATGAAAAAACCGCCCGCTAGACACTAATCGTGCGCGATCAATCTAATGATTTTGCTGTGGTGGAAGGGACAGGCAAAGCTTCTTTGGCATTAGCATGGACCGACCTCAACTAAACTAGAATCGAGTCTTTTTCTGTTGATATATTTACTGAGGGTGCAATTTTAAGTAGGAGGCTCTAGAATTGAATCACGCATTCAATAAGAGTGGACGTGATCGAGCTGATAATTTTAGGTTACCTTAGCTAGTAAGGATACATAAAAAATGTTCACGACTTGATTACCTGCTCTAGCAAGAGTCCAATTTCTGTCGGTTCCAAGTGCCCAGAAAAAGTACCCCCCAAGACCTTGGTCCTTGGCATATTTAACCTTGTTTGTGATTGATGTTGGGTCATCATATCCAATCCAATTGGTTCCTGCATAGGAGTATGTCGAGACTGTGTCGTTATCGTACACCACATTGGCACCATTTGCCAAATTGAAAGCCACGATATCGTCGTAGGACATGATCCCTCCATTTCCAGGGCCAGTTCCATTAGCAGGAGCTCCAATTCCATGCACATTGGCATCCTTCAATTGCCATGTCTTTCCATACATTGGCATTCCCATCACCAATTTTTTTGATGGCACGCCATCTTCAATCCATGACGAAATGCCAAAGCTAGTGCTAATGTTGCTTGAATTATCATAGAGCAACGCAGGTGAACCAGTGACAGTAGTGTCCCAACCGTCTCGGTAATCATAGCACATGGGATTCAAAAAATCAACATAGTTTTTAATGGCGTCGCCTGGGTAAGTCCAGGGAACATCTGCCAGGAAAAACTTGGAAGCAAAATAATCCGCTGCAGACAAGAGTATGCGGGGCCTGCCAGAGGCCAATGACTCCTTGTTGACACTGGCACGCCACTCCCTGAAAAAGACTGCGAGGTTTGACATGTCTTGTTGGTTGTTTGGGGATTCCCAGTCAAGATCAAGTCCATCAAAGCCATACCTGCGTGCTACATCAATACTTGACTTGATAAATGCAGCGCGGTTATCAGAATTGCCTACCATGTTCGAGAAAGTGTAGGGGCTTGCATTGGAACCTCCAACAGATAGGAAGGCTTTTGCTGAGGGATTTTTGGCGTGGAGGGTGGCGGTGAAGTTTCCCATCCATTGATCATCGGGTTGGGTTACAAAAAGTTGGTAACTGGTGGCATCCGCCAGAACAAAGGCATAGAAGAGATGTGTGAAGTATGAAGTAGGGATGGTTGAAGGAGGCAATGTTTCGGCAAGCCATGAAGGCCAATATGCACCTTTGATGCCATCGGAGGGCAGTAAAGGAGCAAAATTCGTCGGAGATGCAAGAGAGACAGAAATTTGATGACCAGCTGTGGCAAGGATGACCAGAAAAAGGGACAAAAATTTTGGCAAGGCCATTATTGTTGGTGTTGTTATCAAGGCTTATGCGAGTACATTTATACTGTCCAGACTCCGATTGTATCGAGATTCTATGTTGATAATTGTTCTGTTCTTTGTGTTGGAGGGTTGTGTTTAGATTTGAGCAGGGATAGAATTTAAGTGAGAAGGTATATTCAATGAGAGATGAAGCTGTGTAACATTGTTAGAGCTATATTCATGCTTTAAATTTGTCTCTCTTGGCCAGCCTTCACCTTTCCAAGAAGGTTTTGTCCAGCATGATTCTGACATGCCTATAATCCAACATGCTGGTGCAGTAATCTATTCTAAAGAGTTGAACACCATGTCCATTGTATGTTCTTTCTAATTGGGAATTCTTATTCTGTCAGTAATGTGAACATGAATTCTGAGACAAAGGTGATGAGCTAGGGCTCCAAGAAAAGTTCTGTGACTAACCACAGGAGCTGATATAGAATCTTACCTTTACCTTTGTTGGGGCGAATGCATATTTGTGAAAAAGATTTTCTTTACCAAATACATTTGGTTAGTCGATTTAGGTGAAGATTAGAATGAATGCATGCTGTGATTTAAGGAAGAATAGACGCATTAATACTGATTTGGGAGACTGAGACTATTATTTAGTGTAAACTAAGGGCGGCAATTACAACCCAAACCCGTTTACCCGCCCAAATCCGCCCACTTAAAAATTACCCAAAACCATTGATGCCAAGGAAAGTGGTTCGTACTTACGTGGATGTGCCACAAAGGCTGCAGTCCGTGTCAGATTCCAAGTATGTAAAGTAAGAGACAGCAAGGACGGAGTAAGGGCTGAGAGCAAGGCTTCCCAGACAGGCCGTGAGGAATGGCAGTGCTGCGAAGGCAAAGCTAAGACGAACATGGCCGGCAGTCGATAGTCCGAGTCAGGGTCCGAGTCGAGGTCCAAGTCAGGGTCCAATGTTACGATCTTAAGTCATGTCCAATCTTGTGGTTCTCTCTCTAGAATCCAAGAGCTCTCCAATTCTAGAGTGAAAAAGTGATTTTTGTGAGAATGAAGAAGAAGTCCTTTTTTGAGTTGTAAAGTTCAATATTTATAGGAAACAGTGTGCTTATGTCATAAAGTGCCACATGTCGTCCCCTGGGAGAGAAACATCACCAGGGGGTCCTAAAATACCAGTTCTTTGTTGGACTGCCGGTTCCCAAATTCACGTTGCCTGCCTCGCACAGTGTCGCTCTACCTGTCTGAGAGACTGACTATACCGTGACGGCATGCTCAGAGTAAACCCGTTGCCCCAGCCACCAATCCAAGCCCTTACTGAATCCCACGAGGTGCGTCAAGAGACGCGCAGAGAACCTGGCAGCGGTGAGGGTTGCCCCTGTAGCCAACTGCCAAGCGGACTAGGCGCGATGCCCTCCGAGGACCTGCTCCCGTCCCGGAGTGACCCGGGGGTCATTGCCCTGGTGGCGTCGATGATCAATGGTAACATGAGCGTATATGGTTGTAGCTCAGTGCTCCGAGTCCGTGGCGAGAGGTCCTCGTGCCGGAGCCCCCTGTGACTGTGACGGCGATGGCTATAAGGTTGTGAGCCCATCCCGGTACGATGGTTGACACCCCCCTGTGATTGAGACGGCGATGGCTATAAGGTTGTGAGCCCATCCCGGTACGAGGGCCGAAGCCCCCCTGTGATTGAGACGGTGATGGCTATACCCGGTACGAGGGCTGAAACCCCCATGTGATTGAGACGGCGATGGCTATAAGGTTGTGAGCCCATCCCGGTACCAGAATCGAGGCCCCCTTATGATTGAGCCGGCGATGGCTATGAGGTTGTGAGCCCATCCCGGTACGAGGGCCGAAGCCCCCCTGTGATTGAGACGGCGATGGCTATAAGGTTGTGAGCCCATCCCGGAAGCATGTAACATGATTGTGGCGCATGGACGCGGTGCCTACAACACGAAACAATACCTGGTGTCAGGGCACGTGTTATGAAAGTGGTGCGACGACGAACGTCACGAAGCAATACTTGGTGCCGAGGGCACGTATGATGAGAATGGCGCACGGGCGTGGCGACGAACGTCGCGGAGCAATACTCATGAGAATGGTGCACGGGCGTGGCGACGAACATCGCGGAGACAATACTTGGTGCTAGGGCACATGTTATGAAAGTGGCGCACGGGCGCGGCGACGAACGTCGCGAACCAATATTTGGTGCCGGGGGCACGTATCATGAGAATGGCGTACGGGCGCGGTGATGAACGTTGCGGAGCAATACTTGGTGCCGGGGCACGTATCATAAGAATGGCGCACGGGCGCGGCGACGAACGTCGCGAAGCAATACTTGGTGCCGGGGCACGTATCATGATGATGGCGCACGGGCACGGCAACGAACGTCGCAACGCAATACTTGGTGCAGGGGCACGCATCATGAGTATGACGAGCAGGCGCGGCGACAAACATCGGGAAGCAATACTTGGTGCCGGGGCACGTATCATGAGAATGGCGCGCAAGCACGGCGACGAACGTCGCGGAGCAATACTTGGTGCTGGGGCACGTATCATGAGAATAGCGCAAGGGTGCGACGACGAACGTCGCGGAGCAATATTTGGTGCCGGGGGCACGTATCATGGACGTGGCGCACGAGCGCGGCGACGAACTTCGCGAAGCAATACTTGGTGCCGGGGCACGTATCATGACGATGGCGCACGGGCGCGGTGACGAACGTCGCAGAGACAATACTTGTATCATGAGAAGTGGCGCACGGGCGCGGCGACAAACGTCGCGGAGCAATACTTGGTGCCGGGGGCACGTATCATGAGAATGGCGCAAGGGCGCGGCGACGAATGTCGCGGAGCAATATTTGGTGTCGGGGCACGTATCATGAGAATGGCACAAGGGCGCACGTCGGGTGTCCTGAAGACAGGATGTGAGCTAAGTGTACCTATCATAACAAGATAATGAATGTAACATGTAGTATTGACAAAGGTGGGAAGTGATGGTATGCGGTTGTCAACGACGGGTTATCCGGCGGTAGCGTGCGACTTTGGGTGACGAGCATCGCGAGAGCGGTGCGCGGTCATGGGTGTCAGACGACAGACGTCACGGAGTTGATGTACGAATGTCCGTAAGCATCGTGGAGGTGCAAAGACTCGATAAAATAAGTGCACGCGATGGGAAAGGCTATAGGCCAAAAATGGTGGGAAGGCCAAGGCCAACCCCTTCTGGAGGCCGAGGGCCGACCCCT
>JAVXUO010001157.1:0-52607 GCA_033065855.1 Escallonia rubra | reverse complement strand
GGGGGAAGGAGAGGCGGGGAGGAGGGATGGAGGGGGGCGGGGTCGGCCTAGGGAAGGGCGTGGGGAGGCCGAGGTTGGGTTGGCCATGAGGAAAAGGGGAAGGGAAGGGGAAGAAGGGAAGAAAGAGGAGAGAGAGAAAGGGGGCGGTGGCGGCCGAGGCCGAGGGTGGGAAGGGAGTTTGGGGGTGAGGGAGATGGAGGATGAGGAAGGGCCGAGGTCGCCGGCAAGGCCGAGGCCGAGAGGGGGGGCGGGGGAGGAGGGAGGAAGGAAGGGGAAAGGAAGAAAGAAGAAGGGGAAGCGGCGGCGGCGGGGTGCCGCGGGTGGCTGGTGGCGGGGGGAAGGAGGGCGGGGGAGAGAGAGAAGAGGGAGGTGCGGTCGGGGGGGTCGTCGCCGGCGAGGGAGATGCTGTGAGGAGGCCGAAGTAGTTGGCGGCGCAGCGAAGGGGCTGGGCGGCGCGAGAAAGAAAGAAAGAGAAAGAGATGGGGAAAAAAATTAGGGTTTAGAAAAATTAGGGTTTTTCGGGTAAAACGGGTCTGGATCCGGGTTGGGTCGGGTACATCACAGAGAGGGAATGGGCGCGGGTCGGTTCGGGTTCGCGGGTAGGGTTCTGCCCAGATTTTTTTTGAAATTCAAATAAAATAATAATAAAACTAAATTTTTTTTTTATTTTTTAGAACAGCCCTAAAGAGGGAGCCCCCAAGAAATTTTCACAATGTGCAAGATGAGAGTGAGAGAAAATGGAATGGGAGAAGAATGAAGCTTTTCCATGAGAAAGAGAGAAGTTGTTTATGAAGTGGGGAAAGGGTGATGGGGTGTTGGATGGTGAGGGAGGAGAGGAAAATGTGAGAGGGAGAGTGATGAGAGCATGAATGTGGGGAGCATGTGGGGAGATGAAAAACTTGAAAATTTTTCTAAGTGTTGAAATTTTTTTTTTTGAGTTCGGGCAAGGATGCTAAGGGGAGGCCGTTGAGGGTGGTCATTGATCACCGGTTGCGAAAAAAATGAAAATTTTTCTAAGTGTTGGGCTGAGACAAGGATGCCGAGGGAGACCACTGAGGATGATCATCGATGACCGGTTGCGAAAAAAATGAAATGTTTTCTAAGTGTTGGAAAGGTGAATGCAGGATGATGATGCGACCGTAGTAGCGCGGCTCGAGCCACCCCGCGCACCACGTACCAAGTCATTGCAATGTGAGACCGAAGGGATTGGGAAGGGGTGAAGCCCCCAAGGGAGTGGGTGATGGCAAGAAGGGTGATATCAATAGACTTGTGCAAGATCAATGTAGCTTGAAAATTTTCTAAGTCTGGAAAATGTAACTTCATTGATAACCAAGGATAGGAAGCATGCCTTGATACATGGGTATGGAAACTTGCAAAATGAACGAAAAATTACAAGTGTGGAAAATGCACTAAGGCATGCTCTTATGTCCCGCACTTAGAGTTTGAGCTCTCCGGACGCAATCTTGTCAGCGAAGACAAACTTGAGGCCCCTGCACCACTTGAGGCCATGACCGACCTTCCGATGATAGGGGCAGTAGTTGTGATGGGCTAAGTCTTCCGGGGTAGGTTCACTGTCGACATTGGGCAGGGTTATGGCATTGTCGTCGATCCATGTCTCAAGGAGATCTCTAACAGTCTTCAAGTCAGACGGGTATTCCGGGGCAGGCATCGGCTGCCCTCTCTTGTCAGGACGCCCGTCCCTTCCTTGGGACTGACGCTTGCGGTTGTTGTCGTCGTTACTAGCTGCTTCCGTCGTCGTGGCCAAGGCAATATGAGGTTGGGGCTTTGGAGTCTTTGACGGACCGACCGAGTCATAGGTGCGTCGTGCAGCCTCCTTGAGATGTCTCCAAGACCGAAGCTGGAGGTTTTCAAGGTAGACCCTGTAGGTGTCCTTCATGTTCTTGATGCAAATGGGTACAAGGGTTTCATCTTTGCTGAAGTCAGTGCACTCCAAGCACTTGTGATGAAATCGCGTAACATAGGTGTTGAGGTCTTCCCCAGGATTCTGGCGGATCCCGGCAATGTCAACGATGGTCACACGTTCCGTCTCATAGTGAAACTTGTCAAGGAAGAGCTGGACCATGTCGGACCATGAGTGGATAGTACTGTCAGGAATCTGATGATACCAAGAGTAGGCGAGGCCAGTCAGGGACTTGTGAAATTCCCGAAGCTTCAAAGTGTCGTCTTCCCCGTAGTGCTCGAGGGAGCCAGCAAAACGGGTGAGATGCTCGCGGGCGTTGCCTTCTTTGCCGTTGAACAATGTGAAGGATGGTTGCTTGTACTTGACGGGGTAAGGCTTGGTAGCGAGGCAGCCAGAGTAGGGAGCATGGCCTGACAGCTTAGAGGGGAGTGGGGTAAGGATGACTGCTTGAGACGGTGAAGGAGGGCATCAAGGTCATGCTTGGTGACGTACGACGCATGTGAGGGCTTGTGCCCTGTCGTGATGATTCGAGCACCAGAGCCCCCAGACGGTACAACCTGAGGCATTGAGGGGATGACGATGGTAGAGAGGGGTTGGTGGTGGTGAGCAACTTGTTGGGGCATGGTTTGTACATGGGTAGTGTCAGCTGCTGGAGGCCGGTCGTCAGGAAAGGTCGACTGGAGTAAGCCGGGGGAATGACTTGTGTTTAGGTTTTGACTAGTTATGTTCGGGTTAGGCTCCATCTCAATTGATTCGTGAGTCTCCGAAGTGCTTCGAGCAAGGGCAATGCGTGGCGCCGGGGGCTGAGGTGCCGCGAGTCCTACTGTCGAGGGCCCGGAGGACCAAGGCAGCGGTGGTCGCGACACTGGGGCCTGAGCAGTGTCCAAAACTAGCCCAGGCCTTGAAGGTTGGATATGAGCAGGAGGGGCCAAACCTGGATCTTGGGATAACACGGGGTGAGTAATGGGCACAGGGTGCGGAGCTCTAAGGCTTTGGGAAATCGGTGATTGTGAAGTCAAGACTTGGATTGATTTTTGCATTTCCACCATGGCTGTCATAAGAGTGGCTATAGTGGGCGAAAACTGCTGGATGGCCGCGTTGACTGCAACTTGTATGTCAGGTGCGGTAGTTTGTGGCTGGTCTTGGAGACACATAGCACTAGTCCCTTCTTGTTCGCCGAGGTGATCCTCCTCTTGTACGGTGTGGATAAGGCCCTGGCTGGCAGCCCTCGTAACTTTTCGTTGTATAGAAATGGAGACTGAGTGCGGAAGATAGACAGACTGCAGTACGATGCTCACCTCCCCAGCGGAGTCGCCAAAATGATGACAAGGAAAGTGGGTTCGTACTTACGTGGAGGTGCCACAAAGGCTGCAGTCCGAGTCAGCTTCCAAGTATGTAAAGTGAGAGACAACAAGGGTGGAACAAGGGCAGAGACCAAAGGCTTCCCAGACAGAACTTGAGGGTGGCAGTGCTGCGAGGGCGATAACGCGAGATGAATATACGATGACAGTCACAGTCCGATGCTTAGGTCCAGAGTCAGGGTGCTGTATGTTTCTCTCTATAGAATTCTAGAGTGCGAAAGTAACAATGTTCTGAAACTGTCCACATGTTCATCCCTCACATGAATTCTCACCACCTCTATCTATAGAGATTGAGAGGATGATGTCATAAATCGACACGTAGCGCTCCCCGGGAATGACACGTCACCGAGGGGGCCATAGGTGCCGGTGCTCCATGGACTGTCAGATCGCATATTCAACCGGCCTGCTCCTCACAGCGTCGCTCTGTCTGTCTGGAAAGACTGGCTCCCACCGCATCGGTGTGGCCAGAGAACCCCCTTGATCTAGCCTCCAATCCAAGCCCTTGCGGAGTCCCACAGGCCTGACAGCGGTGGGGAAGACCCGACGCCCAACTGCCAGGTGAACTAGGCGCGATGCCCTCCGAAGACCTGCTCCCGTCTCGGAGTGACCCGGGGGTCATAGTCCCTAGGGGTGCCGACGCAAGCCCCAGTGCCGGAGCACGTAGGCCAGTCACGCAGGCACCCTGACGGAGATAGTGTCCCGGAGGAGTCGTCTATTTCGCAGGCCAAGGTAGCATCCCGGAGGAGCCGTCTACTCGGCCGGCCAAGGTAGCATCCCGGAGGAGCCGTCTACCTGGCGGAAGGGGAGTTGAAGAGCTCCCTGGCAGAGATAGTGTCCCGGAGGAGTCGCCTATCCCTGCGGGTGAGTCCTTATGCTGGAGCACTTGGAGCGAGTCAAGGTAGCATCCCGGAGGAGCCGTCTACCCGACTGGCCGAGGTAGCATCCCGGAGGAGCCGTCTACCTGGCGGAAGGGGAGTTGAAGAGCTCCCTGGCAGAGATAGTGTCCCGGAGGAGTCGCCTATCCCCGCGGGTGAGTCCTTATGCCGGAGCACTCAGAGCATGTCAAGGTAGCATCCCGGAGGAGCCGTCTACCCGACTGGCCGAGGTAGCATCCCGGAGGAGCCGTCTACCTGGCGGAAGGGGAGTTGAAGAGCTCCCTGGCAGAGATAGTGTCCCCAGCGGAGTCGCCAAATTGATGCCAAGGAAAGTGGGTTCGTACTTACGTGGAGGTGCCACAAAGGCTGCAGTCCGAGTCAGCTTCCAAGTATGTTGATGTGAGACACAACAAGGGTGGAACAAGGGCAGAGACCAAGGGCTTCCCAGACAGAGCTTGAGGGTGGCAGTGCTGCGAGGGCGATAGCGCAGGATGAATATACGACGACAGTCACAGTCCGATGCTTAGGTCCAAAGTCAGGGTCCTGTATGTTTCTCTCTCTAGAATTCTAGAGTGAGAAAGTGAAAATGTTCTGAAAATGTCCAAATGTTATCCCCCTCCAAATGAATTCTCAAGACCTCTATTTATAGAGATTGAGATGATGATGTCATAAACCGACACGTGGCGCTCCCCGGGAGTGACACGTCACCGGGGGGTCCACGAGTGCCGGTGCTCCATGGACTGTCAGATCGCATATTCAACCGGCCTGCTCCTCACAGCGTCGCTCTGTCTGTCTGGAAAGACTGGCTCCCACCGCATCGGTGTGGCCAGAGAACCCCCTTGATCTAGCCTCCAATCCAAGCCCTTGCGGAGTCCCACAGGCCTGGCAGCGGTGGGGAAGACCCGACGCCCAACTGCCAGGTGAACTAGGCGCGATGCCCTCCGAAGACCTGCTCCCGTCTCGGAGTGACCCGGGGGTCATAGTCCCTAGGGGTGCCGACGCAAGCCCCCAGTGCCGGAGCACGTAGGCCAGTCACGCAGGCACCCTGACGGAGATAGTGTCCCGGAGGAGTCGTCTATTCCGCAGGCCGAGGTAGCATCCCGGAGGAGCCGTCTAACCGGCCGGCCAAGGTAGCATCCCGGAGGAGCCGTCTACCTGGCGGAAGGGGAGTTGAAGAGCTCCCTGGCAGAGATAGTGTCCCGGAGGAGTCGCCTATCCCTACGGGTGAGTCCTTATGCCGGAGCACTTGGAGCGAGTCAAGGTAGCATCCCGGAGGAGCCGTCTACCCGACTGGCCGAGGTAGCATCCCGGAGGAGCCGTCTACCTGGCGGAAGGGGAGTTGAAGAGCTCCCTGGCAGAGATAGTGTCCCGGAGGAGTCGCCTATCCCCGCGGGTGAGTCCTTGTGCCGGAGCACTCGGAGCATGTCAAGGTAGCATCCCGGAGGAGCCGTCTACCCGACTGGCCGAGGTAGCATCCCGGAGGAGCCGTCTACCTGGCGGAAGGGGAGTTGAAGAGCTCCCTGGCAGAGATAGTGTCCCGGAGGAGTCGCCTATCCCCGCGGGTGAGTCCTTGTGCCGGAGCACTCGGAGCATGTCAAGGTAGCATCCCGGAGGAGCCGTCTACCCGACTGGCCGAGGTAGCATCCCGGAGGAGCCGTCTACCTGGCGGAAGGGGAGTTGAAGAGCTCCCTGGCAGAGATAGTGTCCCGGAGGAGTCGCCTATCCCCGCGGATGATGTACACTCCGGAGAGTGGGTTGAAGCATGTTCCATGACCAAGGCAAGGTGCGCATGGTGTGATGAATGAGTGTGGTGCCCGGGGGCATGATGACATGATTGTGGCGCATGGGCGCGATGAAGTGAGTAAGGTGCCGGGAGCACGTCTATGTCAATGGCGCGGCGCATGGGCGCGACGGAGTGCGTAAGGTGCCGGGGGCATGTTTGTGTCAATGGCGCGGCGCATGGGCGCGACGGAGTGCGTAAGGTGCCGGGGGCATGTTTGTGTCAATGGTGGCGCATGGGCGCGACAGAGTGCGTAAGGTGCCGGGGGCACGTTGGTGTCAATGGTGGCGCATGGGCGCGACAGAGTGCGTATAGTGCCGGGGGCACGGTAGTGTGACAGAGAGCCTGGGGGCACGGCTGTATCAGCGGCGCGGCGCATGGGCGCGGCGAAGTGCGTAAGGTGCCGGTGGCACGTATCATGACGATGGCGCGAGGGCGCGGCGACGAACGTCGCGGGGCAATACTTGGTGCCGGGGGCACGTATCATGACGATGGCGCGAGGGCGCGGCGACGAACATCGCGGAGCAATACTTGGTGCCGGGGGCACGTATCATGACGATGGCGCGAGGGCGCGGCGACGAACGTCGCGGAGCAATACTTGGTGCTGGGCACGTATCATGCCGAAAATGGGTTTGCGCGGAGGGGTGAACCACCGGGGGAAAATGGCCGAGGCCAAGCCCTCCAGGAGGCCGAGGCCGACCCCCATGGCCTGGGGAAGGTCGAGGCCGACCCCCTGGGGTTGGCCAAGGCCAAATGGTTGTCTTCCATTTTCGGAGCCCAAGGTCACTTCTCCTTTTGTGAACTTCGGGTGCGCCGTCGGTAGGTGTTTTGATAAGCAATGATGAATCCGGAAGTTACGTTATGACGAGTGCGTTGCCAAGAACCATACCCGCATAGCGGACGAGGTGCCAAGGTTACGTATGGAGCACACAAAGCGAATAAAGTGCGAAAAGGAGTTTGCGCGGAGGGTTAACCATCGGGGGAAAGTGGACAAGGCGAACCCCTTAGGGAGGCCGAGGCCGACCCCCATGGCAATAGGACGGTCGAGGCCGACCCTCTGGGGTTGGCCAAGGCCATTGCCCCTTGACCCCGTTGCTCCAAAATGTGCCGTCGGCCAATATTTTTGGTGACAAGGTGTTCGGGCGGTCTTGGCGTGACGATCGTGTTATCGTGAGCGACGTTAACGTGAAGGAATCGGCTCCTAAGCCACGTGCCAAACGTGAGATATAAGCGGCCTGGGGGCGCGCATTTTGACCGGTTCGATGCGTTGGAAAAATAACTGTTGAAGAAGCCGACGTGTGCGCGTGAAGCGGGACCCCTAGTGGGCCCTTAGGTGCGGCCAGAATAGGTTGGGAACAATGGGTAAGGTCGCGAGGAGCCTAATTCACACAATGAGCAATGTGCGGATATGACCTACCGAGATTGTTAATGTTCTTGTTGAACAGGCTGGGAGAATTCAAAATTTAAAATTTAACACGACATACGTTCGTAACGTAGTCCGAACCCATAGATGAGCCACGTATGACCTCAATGATGCTCAATCCATAATGAGCCTATTGAAACGTATTCAGATAGAGAACCCGCAGTTTACCTTCGATTATAAACTTGACGACGAGCATCGAGTTAGCACAATTTTTTGGGTCGACGGTCGTTTGAGGCTAGCTTATAAGCATTTTGGGGCTGTCATGACTTTCGACACAACATACCGTACCAACAAGTACTCGATGCTGTTCGCTCCTTTCATGGGGGTCAATCATCATTATCATTCCATCATGTTCGGGTTCGCCTTATTAAGGGACGAGAGCGAGAGTTCTTTTGAATGGTTGTTTAAGGCGTGGCTGGAAGCAATGAACTTCAAAGCACCCAGAGTTATCATCACCGATCAAGATTTGGCAATGAAGAAGGCTATTGCTAGCGTATTCCCAGATACTCGACACAACTTATGCACTTGGCACATAAGCAACAAATACTCTGAACATTTGCATCACGTGTATGCAAATTATCCAGACTTCAAATAGGACTTTGAAAAGTGCGTTAATAAGTCGTTAACGATTGAGGAATTTGAGAAGAGGTGGAAAAAAGCTTGTTGATGATTACTCATTGCAAGACAACGAGTGGCTTTAACACTTGTCCGAGCTCAAAGAGCAATGGATTGGCATTTACACGATGAGGCATTTTTCTGCGGGCATGAAAATAACGGGCATGAGTGAATCTATGAATGCCGCGTTCGATAGTTATGTGGGTACAACTACCAATTTGAAGAGTTTCGTCACATCCGCACAAAATACGGTTGCGTCGTTATTCGTGAAAGAAAGGGCTGTAGACTTTACAACCACGTAGAAGCAAAGGATAAGGTTGCTTGAGACCCCGCTGGAACTGAACGGTGCCAAAGTCTATACGAAGGAGATCTTCATGCTATACCAAGTAGAGCTGCAAAAATCGGGCCGATACAGTATAAACAAGGTGGCAAAAAAGTCTACGCGTGAGTACAAGGTTTATTCGCTCGTGAATGACATCGTCCCTGAGAAGCTGCGCAGAATTTATACGGTGAGCCACGACACATTAACGGACTTGGTGACATGTGTTTGCAAGAAGTTTGAGTTCCATGGCATCCTGTGTAGACACATTTTGCGGTTTTTCACACAGAAGAATATCAGGACAATCCCCGATAAATACGTCCTGCCACGGTGGACGAAAGGTGCAAACAGGTTGCACGGTACCATTGCCTTTCCGGAGCACCCGTATACTGACTTTGAAGAATCAGAGATGTTGTGGTATAATCATCGGGTGACGATGTTTACCCGTTTGTCCGTAAAGGGTGCTGCTACAATGGTCGGATATAAATATCTCCTCGAGGTAGCTCAGCAGCAAGAGCCCATCGTCGACCAGTTGGAAGCAGCTTCAGTCAGTAATGCGGTTGACACCGAGCCTACAACGGGATCAGAAGATGACGAGCCGGGGGAGGAAGACGACAATGATATCTGCCCTTTGGATCCAATTATATCGCAAACGAAAGGCCGCAATAGATCTACGTGGATGAAGAGCTCTATTGAACACGCAACTCAACCTAAAAAGCTGAGAAGGTGTGCATTGTGCAATAAAATGACCGACCATGACAAGCGGAACCATTACAAGGCACGGGGGATAAGTCCAGGGGGTTTGCAAGACAAGGAAGAAGATGACGCCGAAGAAGAAGCTGCAGCGAACCTTTAATTTTTTGTATAAGCCATCAAGTCTGTTTGACATTTGTAATAATTTTTTGTAATTGTTTTCTAAGAATCTTTCGACCGAAGACTGGAATTTTATTTCTGATGGACCTATGAGAGCCATCAAATCTAAGTTTAAGTTTTTTTTTTATTTTCCCCGTCTGCTACATAGTGTAGCGGACGGCTCTGTAGAGTCTTAAGACTCCAACACTTAGAAATTTTTTGGTGTTATTTTATGTCCGCTACACAGTGTAGCGGACGGCTCTTTAAAAAAAACTTTTGGTGTTTTTTGTGTCCGCTACACAATGTAGCTGACGTCTTTATCCTGTTATATATTAATCAGATCAGCCAATCTTCTTTCTTCCGTTTCTCTATCTGTCTCGAACATCTCCCCAGCCGCTACCCCATCTACGGCGACCCACATCTCCGGTGACAGCACCGTCCTCCCCCTGACACGGATCCACCTCCGGTGATCGATCCATCCTAATGGCTTCTGATTCGTCGAGCAACAAATTTGTAGGCAACATGGCATTTATAGGCAGACACTTCTTCAAGGTCATGATGCCTGGTTTTCATACAGAACTTGTAGGTCATCCCTCTTTCTCTGTGTTTTCGTGTGTGTTAAAAGTTTTATTTTATCTTTGGTTAAAAACTTACCTGTCTTACTGTATTATGAATATGTTAGGACAAACCGGTAGCGTTTTGCACAAGGCTTACCATACTTTATTTCGATTCAACTTTAACAAGGTGCAAGGGGTCATGGCATGTTAGAATCAAGAAGAAGCGCGGCCAAGATCAAATATGTTTCACAGAGGGTTGGAACGAATTCGTGTAGCAGCATGACCTCCATCTAGGGGACTTTGTAATCTTTCAACACACGGGAAACTGGAATTTTCAAGTGACGGTGTTTGATCGGAGCACTTGTGAAAAAAAAATTCCCCCAATGTTGAACCCTAAATCAAGTTATGAACAATTTTATATTAATGTTCATTATTTTTCTGAATTTTAGGTTCTTAATTGTGCATTTGAGAATTGTGATTGTTAATCGATGATTTTTTATTGTTAATCGTACATTTGAGATAAAAAAAAATTGTTTCATGTACGTCCGCTACACTGTGAAGCGGATGGTGCAGCAGAAAGAATGATCTCCAAAAACAAATTGCTTCATGTACATCCGCTACACTGTGTAGCGGACGGCACAGCAGAAAGCATGATCTCTAAAGAAAGTCTGACCTCCAAAGAATTGTATCATCTACGTCCGCTACACTGTATAGCGGACGGTGCAGCAGAAACTCATGATCCCAACACTTGGAATTTTTTTTTCTGTACATCTGCTAGACTATGTAGCGGACGGAGCAGCATAAACTCTGGATCCCAACACTTAGAAAAAAATTTGTTGTCTACCCGTCCGCTACAATGTGTAGCAGACGGCGAAGCAGAAACTATGATATCCAACACTTAGAATATTTTTTGTTTTCTATACATCCGCTAGACTATGTAGCGGACGGAGCCCCAACACTTCTAAACGTCCGCTACACTGTGTAGCGGACGGCGCAGCAGATTGTATCCACTACGTCCACTACACTGTGCAGCGGACGGCGAAGTAGAAACTATGATATCCAACACTTATAATATTTTTTGTTTTCTATACATCCGCTAGACTATGTAGCGGATGGAGCAGCAGAAACTCTGGATCCCAACACTTAGAAAAAAAATTGTTGTCTACCTGTCCGCTACACTATGTAGCGGACGGTAAAGCAAAAACTTTGATATCCAACACTTAGAATATTTTTTGTTTTCTATACATCCTCTAGACTATGTAGCGGACGGAGCAGCGGAAACTCTAGATCCCAACACTTAGAAAAAAATTTGTTGTCAACCCGTCCGCTACACTGTGTATCGGATGGCGAAGCAGAAACTATGATATCCAACACTTACAATATTTTTTGTTTTCTATACATCCGCTAGACTATGTAGTGGACGGAGCAGCAGAAACTCTGGATCCCAACACTTATAAAGTTTTTTGTTGTCTACCCGTTCGCTACACTGTGTAGCGGAACAGTGTAACGGACGGCGAAGCAGAAACTATGATATCCAACACTTAGAATATTTTTTGTTTTCTATACATCCGCTAGACTATGTCGCGGGTGGAGCAGCAAAAACTCTGGATCCCAACACTTAGAAATTTTTTTATTGTCTACCCGTCTGCTACACTGTGTAGCGAACGGCGCAGCAGAAACTTTGATAACCAACACTTAGAATATTTTTTGTTTTCTATACATCCGCTAGGCTATGTAGCGGACGGTGCAGCAGAAACTCATGATCCCAACACTTAGAATATTTTTTGTTTTCTGTACATCCGCTAGACTTTGTAGCGGATAGGGCAGCAGAAACTCTGGATCTTAACACTTAGAAAAATTTTTGTTGTCTACCCGTCCGCTACACTGTGTAGCGGACGGCATAGCAGAAACATTTTGTAGAACTTGCCCCCAATTTTGTTTCCCACCATTCGTAAACAAATCAAATGTCAACTCCAATCATCATTCAAACCCAAATCACATGTCAACTACAATCATTCAAACCCAAATCGCCAGTCAAACAAATGTCAACTGTTTTCAACACAAACTTGTCAACACAAATAAAATCAAATCAAGTCAAGATTTATTTAAAAAAAACTGATTCAAATGTTACAATTTCAACTAGGGTCCTCATATTGAGCCGGATTCTCGTCCTTAGATAGATTTTCAATAAACCTAACCGCTCTAGGCCGACCTTTCATAATTTGCCAAGCTATCTTATATCTAAAGTCATTTACGCATTCTTGACTCCAGACGGCTGCCTTAAGGCTCTCACCCCGACAAATGTAATCCATGTACATGCAGACGAAGACGCCGCAGTCCGAAGTATTACGTACTGTACTCTACGACGCAAATCGAACGAGGGCGTACTGTACTCTTCCCACGACGCTTGAGCCTGGCCCATGGTGCTTGGCGGTCCCCAATCACCACCCATTCCCACTACAGAGGGACCACCGTATCCTTGGCTCACCCTCGAAGTCTGTCCCGAGGGATCACCGTATCCCTCGCTCACATAAGGGGCCTGCCACCCTGGATAACCCATTCCCGGGCTGATGCCCAAAGGTTGTCCCGTTGCTTGGCGCAAAAAATTCCCGTAACTAAACGCCAACGCATTAGCCTGTTGGCGAAGCTCCTCGCCCATTGCATCCACCAGATCCCTCTGCTCGCTCAACTTCTGGAAGAAGGCGAGCGAGACATTAACCTACATCCCCAAAGAGATAATAAGTAAGTAACTTCAAACACACACTTAGAATCATCAAATTCAATTAAAAGCACAAGTCTGGGCAACTTACGAGACCAAATGCCCACTTCTCATCGATCTGACCCTTAGGTTGGTACTTCTCCCCGCGTTCAAACCTTACTGGGGCTACTCTCATCCGGGTGATGCGGTAGTACCACTCATTGTACTGTTCGATGCTGATCACGGGGTCAGGCTCCGACACAATGGTCGTCAGCGTGTCCTGCCAGGAATCCCAAACCTCAATTTCTCGTGCGCACAAGTCGTGCGCATTCGCCTTGCCAAATCGTCCGACACCCGGTGGATTCCTGTTTACCCTCACATCCGGGGCATCGGCTGGGAACCCCTACAGGCAGTCAAAATGATGCATAACGCGATCTGGCAGCTACCACTCTGCGACCTCGAAGTGGATCAGGGGTGTGCGTTGCAACCCGGAGAGCATGAAGACGAACGACTCTCCCACCCGTCGCGCCAAACCTTTGTACGGTGCCCAACGCATCTGGCCCGGAGATAGCGAGTCGAGCTCCCGCGATAGTACGTAATGTTGTGACGGGGATCGTCTATCCTCCGGTAGTGGCTGTCCTTCCGGCTGTACTCCCAGGCACACAACCGAGGCCACACATTATCGGTTCCGTCCTTACGCCTGGGTGCGCCGGTAGCAAGGTGTTCATAAGACCACACCTGAGACCAACGACAAATTATATAAAGTATTGTCAAAATTTATTGTCGATTCAAAAAAAAAATGAACACGTAATCAAGATTTATATCATATACCTGCAATAGCGAGAGACATGCACATATAGCTTTGGAGTCGGGCCTCGTTGCCTTGTGCAATGCTCGGTACAGGTACGCAAGAGTTGCTGCACCCCAGGCATAATCCCCAGCCTGCCGCAGGTTACCCAACAACGGCAAATATTTTACACTGACTGTGTTCTTCAACGTCGTTGGGAATAAAATTGCCCCCATCACCCACAAGAGGAAGGCTTGTGTGTACAACACAAGCATCTCGTCCGTATAGTTTTCTGGCAAAACCCAATAGGTATTTACCAACCACTTCAACTTTATACCACCATTGCTAAATTGTTCATGGGATATCGAAGTGAAGAAGTCCCTAGTGGTTCTCTTATTCGTTGCTTCCGACGGAAGAACAATTACCGGCCGCCCCGTCACCGGTAACCCTAAGATGAACCCTACATCTTCTAGGGTAATTGTCATCTCTCCGAGAGGGAAGTGAAACGTATTCGTTTCACTTCTCCACCTTTCAACAAGGGCACCTATTAAGTGCCGGTCAAGGTGTTCTCAATGTCACGCAATAATCTTTTCTGGTATTTGTTCAATTTCCGCAACTTGAAATTATCGAATACCTCTACGGTGGTGAGAATTCTCTTTCCTACGAATTAATAAATACAATTTAAGCAAAACAAACAGTATACAACGTTCGTAAGAATAAGAAAGTTGATAAATAATGTATCTTACTCCACCATCCAATATGAGCGTAGTGATATGGTTTGCTTGGTCGTATAATACGGAGGGATCTTCTGGTCTAGGGTTAAAATCTATTTTTTGCAACTTGAATTATGGAAAAACGGCAAGGTTAGAAGCTTTTATCAAACGCTCTCAAACATACAACGCTATCACATGCATAATACATACAACGCTAGCATGTGCTCACATAAAAAACATGATGTATATATATATATATATATATATATATATATATATGGGAGCCGATCCACACCCATCGGTGGAGAAATAACAATTTCTCCACCATAAATCTAGCCATCCACGTGTACTTATGGATGGCCCAGATCTGTTTTTTTTTTTTTTTTTAAAGTTGCAACTGCCACTCTTTCAAGCGGTTGCAAAAATTGACAAAAATGTCCTGTAAAGCTGAAAAAAACCAGTTGGGGGCCCACGAATTCACACACCCAACCGCTACACTTTGTATGGGTTGCACTCTACTTTTTAAAGATTTTTTTTACTGAAAAAGTGCGACCATTTAGGATTTTTTTAATGAAATTTTCTTTTTTCAATGAAAAAGTGGGGTCACTTAAAATTTTTTTTAATAAAAAATTGTTTGCCGGATTCCAACCGCTACTAAGCGTAGCAGGGTGGTGCAAAAGAAAAAAAAAGTGTCATGACGAGGCTCTTCGCCCCCCCCCCTGCTCTCCTCTCTCGCCCTTCTCTCTCTCTCTCTCTCTATCTCGCCCCCATAGGCGGTGTAACCAGAAGCGACGAGGCTCAAAAATCTCGCCGATGACGCAGTGGCAAGCAGACAATCCGAATCAGGCACTTCGTGGTGAGGTCCAAAGAGGTAGATCTTGCCATCGAGGACCATGGCTGCAAGGCGTGACCACCACAGAAAGTTCATCACAGGGCCTCTAATCCAGCCTTGCCCGGGATTATGGGTGTCCATGATGTACCAGTATTACCCCGACATAACCGTACAACAAATCGCCGAGCGTGAAGATTTTGGAATCGAGGATGGCGACACCAGAACAATCGGTATGGCCGATTGAGGATCTGGGAAGCTGAGTCATCAAAGCATCATCATCGTTGGTGAGGGTAAAGGAGAACCGCTGCACCGCTCTCTGATTGTTGTGTTTGTTAAGAGCTTCACAATGGAAATACAGTGGATCATGCCGGTGGTGGCCCTAACTATTGGTGTGGTATGTGTTGGTTTTGGTGATGGAGTTGGAGTTTGAGGTTCCGGATTAGGAACCGGTGATGGGTGTTTGACCACCGGCGGTGGTCCTAACTGTTGGCCTGGTAGGTGTTGATTTGGTGATGGAGTTACAGGTGTGGTGGAAGTTTACTGTATTGCGGTACTGAGAGAATTTTTAGTTTATGTTATTCCATGATTTTTCAGGCATCGGCCAAACGACGGAAAATATAAATTCATGAAACACATTTTCAGGAAGCTCCAATTTTCCAGAAAGTATTTTTCGGAAAACATTTTCCATCAACCATTTTCCGTAAAACAAGCAGGGCCTTAAAAATTTCTCTTTTAATAATTAATGCAATTTCATTAGCCACTAAATATTTTCAAAGACTAATTTCGTCACTAAAAGAGTTCCCAACCTAATTTTCTAAACTCCATTAATTAACTCTAGATCAAAACATATTACTATTTTTTTTTTTCAAATCAGTATTCACATAATAAGCAAAATTTCGGGATATTACACCATGTGCTACCATTTCCCAGTGCACATGACCTTGGAAAAATCAGTCGGGTACGCTAATGTTGATACGGCTTCCTTATAGTCATCTTGAGCATGCGTATAGAGATGTCAATGGATCGGGTTGGCTTCCTCATGAATATGAGGGCCCAATCTTAATTAAAGCCCTTGGCCCCCAAATTCAGTGTCGGGCTTGGGCCAGGCCCATGCCAGCTTAAAAGAATTAACTTTAAAATAAAAAGCTTTTTAATTTTTTTAATATTACAATAAACATAAATTTGTTTATAGGCCTTCATTGTTAATACGGGCTTGAGACTTGTTGCTTGAAAATAAACAGACGAAGTTACTTACTTCTTTATATAAAAAAATTAGTTGTCCAAAAAAAGTAAAGTAATGTGAAATGTATTTTTGATTTTAAGTATATTTAATTCGTTTGAAAAATATCTACTGCCAGAATGTAAACAATATTTTTGATAAAAATATGTTCTAAAATGTTGAGAAAAGATAAAGAAAAAGACATTCTTAATCAACGAAAAAATTTCCAACACTCGAATTAGTGCTCTTCCTACTATCAATTTATTTATCTTGTGTTATTTTGCATCAACATAATCCTTCCAACAAATACATAACTCCAATAATTTGGAACTAACACAACTCCTATTATCATCCAACACCCTCTCGCTCGATGAAAAATAAGACTTTAAAATAACTGTGGAGGTTTGCACTTGTAGTACATCACGGGCAAAGCAATAGTACTTACCGGGTTGGACCAATAAGTATTCCTTCACTCTTGGTTGTTTTGCCACTACAACTTCAATACCCTTAAATTATGACTCCTAATATATTCAGACCTCTCGATGATGTATAGTGCATGCGCACTCAATGGAATTTCGTTAATAGTTATAAAGTTGTTTAATGACAAACTTATGGAAGTTGTTTAGATGCATACCTCATCCAATACCTATTAAGATGTGAACTACCACTATCACAATCACAACTAAAATATTTTAAACAACACTTACATTTGAGCTTTAGGTGCACCATCAAGCATAAAATTTGTAAAATGCTCCCAACACTTAATTTTGAACTTTTTATCTGAATTTTGGACTTCTGGCATACTTATTACTCTGTCCTTCCTATCCTCCACCACTCATCGAGTGAAGATTGTATGTGTATAGTAGTATTAGCGTCGCCGATTGAGCTGCGTTCTTGACTAAAATGTTTTTGATCCTGTGAAGGTAATATTGAAAATTAAAAATTGGGAATGTTTTGGTTCAAAGGTAAAAAAAATTTGGGTGTCTATACCCACTAGTGATTCCTCTTGAAATTGTGGTTCTCGCTCTTAAAATTGTGGTGCTCATGTTGTGGACGTTTCTAACTACGTGATTTTGATCCTCTTGAAGTAGATATATCTTTTTAGTGTTTGAAGCAATTAGTAAGACTAATTAAATAGCAAAGAATAGAAGTACTAATTAATATTGTTTAACCAAAATCAATTGATTAATAATCAAAGAATGCTTGTGATTGAAAATTTGAGCGGGTAATACCTAGTAACAAATAAAAATGCACAAGAAGCTTGTAGAATGTAGATAAAAGAGAGTTGTGAATTGGTGTGAAAAATGTGAAGAGGATGAATCAACTTATAGATTTTTCAAGCATCATATTTGACCAAAATATCCCTAGAAACTAGTTGTTTATAATTGTTAGGAGGGTAAATTGAAAGACCTTCAGAACTTGGAATGGTTACCTCAACCCATATATTTTGCAAAAATGGCTAGTTTGATCAGTATGTTTCCCAAATTCAAAAGGATGCAAGCCGTTAGCAATACTAACAATCCAGTACCATTTAATGAGCTTCTCGTCACCAACTTCATTAACACCATAACACTTTAAATACGAAATGCTATATGAAAAATATAAATACAACTTAAACAGTAGCAAACATGGCTATAGAATTGACTGTTAAAATCTCGCATAAACTATATATGACATAGTTATTAATACCGTATCGGCCGGTACATACCGTTTCTACCTTTTATTGGTACGGTATCTCTTAAATTTCGTACCAGTCAAAATACCGCTCTATACCGGTTGTACCGCCCAGTACAGGTGATACTGGCCAAAAATTATGTACCAGCTGACATAGTTATTAATACCGTACCGGCCGTACCGACATGTATGTATCATTTTTGCCTTTTACTAGTACGGTATCTCTTAAATTTCTTACCGGTCAAAATATCACTCTGTACTGGCCGAAAACAACATACCGGCCGAGATATTGAATTTTGTACCGGTTCATTAGAAAATGTTAAAGTAATAAATTTTCTTAAAATTTTTATAAATTGGCCATATAAAGAATAAATAAAAAAAATAATCTAAGTTTTATTATACTAATCAAAGCCTCTATAACCTCTTACTCATAATATTCATTACAATTTCCAAAATCTTTCCTGATAAGTTTTCGATCTTCACTTATCTTTGATTTACTTTATACTTGGAAGCTTTGATCATCTTCTTTCACCTACTTGCGTACACACACAAATAACTTATTCTTAAACCCAAAGATGTTCTTATTGAACAAACTACTTATTCTTACATAAGAATTTACGAATGAGATCGTTAAAAAAAGTGGGGATAGTCCAAGAAGAGTGATTCAATTGAATAAGATATTTGTTTCTAATATCATTGTATGGGAACAAACAATTTATTTGGGAATCAATAGCTTATTTTCAAACTCTATAGGACAAGCAATTTATTTTAGAGGAGCTGTAAGTAAAAAATATATGTATAAATTGTTAGTTTGCCAATGGATAAAAAATTTGAGACGGTACCGATACCGGTACGTACCATTCCATGGAGAAAACAGTACACATTCTGGTACATTATTCATAACTATGATATATGGGTTTAAGATTGGTTTTTATACTGAGTGTGTTTCACCTCCTCTTAAGTATACCTTTGAGTTAGACATCAGACTTTAACATGGTATCAAACTTGTTGCCAAGGAAAGATGGTCCGTTGCCACGTAAAGGTGCCACAAAGGATGCAGTCTGCGTCCGCTTCCAGGTAGACGAAGTGGGAGATAGCAAGGATGGAGTAAGGGCTGAGAGCAAGGCTCCCCAAACAGGTCACGAGGGCTGGCAGCGCCGCGCAGGCAGGGTGACGACGAACAGGGCCGGCGGTCGACAGTCGGGATTAAGGGTGCAATGTCAAGAGTCCGATGACAGGAGTCCAAATGTCTTTCTCTCACTAGAAATCCAAAGAGAATGAGCTTTAGAGAGAGAAAGTGAAATGTTAAAATGAGAGGGCAGTCCTGGAATAAGCTCCAGAATCCACTATATATAGGCACAAATATGCGCGTGTCATCAGCCGACACGTGTCGTCCTCCGGGAGTGACACGTCGTCGTAGGGGGGTCCCGCAGTATTGATTGTCCGTCGAATATGCCGGTCCCCGAGTTCATGCCGCCCTGCCCTTGTAGCGTCCCTCTGCCTGTCTGAGGAGACTGACCACACCGCGGTAGCATGGTCAGAGCAGCCCGTTGCCCCAGCCTCCAGTCCAAGCCCTTACTGAATCCCACGAGATGCGTCATGAGACGCGCAGAGATCCTGGCAGCGGTGAGGGTTGCCCCTGCAGCCAACTGCCAGGCGTGCCGGACGCGATGCCCTCCGAGGACATGCTCCCGTCCCGGAGTGACCCGCGGTTCATTGCCCTGACGATGTCGATGATCAATGGTGATATGAGCGCACATGCTCACAGCTCGATACTTAGAGTTCGTGGCGGGGGTCCTCGTGCTGGAGCACTACGAGCGGAGCCCCCAAAAGCCTGTCGGTTGATTGTGCGGGCGAGGGCTGGAGCCCTCGGTTGATTGAGCATACGAGGGCCGGAACCCGTCAGCTGATTGAGCTGGTGAGGGCATTATGGTTGCGAGCCCGTCCTACCGCGAGGGCCGGAGCCCTGTCAGTTGATTGAGCCGGCGAGGGCTTAAGGGTTGCGAGCCCGTCCCGCCGCGAGGGCAGGAGCCCCGTCACTTTGATTAAGTCGGCGAGGGCATTAAGGTTGCGAGCCCGTCCCGCCGCGAGGGCCGGAGCCCCGTCGTTTTGATTAAGACGGCGATGGCTTTAAGGTTATGAGCCCATCCCGGTGCGAGGGCTGGAGCCCCGTCGCTTTGATTGAGACGGCGATGATGAGCGTCGTGCTAGTAGAGATAGCAGGTGAGTATTTGAGTGAGAATCCAGTGTCACAGCAGGTTCCCCCCTTCACGGGGCAATGGAGGCCGACCCCCCAGAGGTGGCCGACCCCCTTGGGGTGGCCGACCCTTCCTTCACTAAGGAAGGTGGTGGCCGACCCCCTTGGGGTGGCCGACCCCCTTGGGGTGGAGGCACACTTTTGATCACCGCTTGTCCGTTCGGGGCATGGCGCTCTGACCGCAAAGATGTTGAGTGATGTTGACAGCCAAATGGGTGACGTGTCGCGCCACTGGGATCTCTTAGCGGGCCCTGGGGTGTGGTCCGAATAGGTTGTGAACATAAGCGCCCTGCGTGCGGGGTGCGCGGAAGGGCAACCCGAGCGGGCGCCGCACGCATAAACGGTGTTGGATGCACTTGGCATGGTCGCCGCTCAGTGCTTAGAGCCCGCTGCGAGGGTCGAAGCCCCCGATTGATTGAGTGTACGAGGGCCAGAACCTGTCAGCTGATTGAGCCGGCGAGGGCATTATGGTTGCGCGCCCGTCCCGCCGCGAGGGCCGGAGCCCTGTCAGTTGATTGGGCCGGCGAGGGCATTATGGTTGCGCGCCCGTCCCGCCGCGATGGCCGGAGCCCTGTCAGTTGATTGGGCTGTCGAGGGCATTATGGTTGCGCGCCCGTCTCGCCGCGAGGGCCGGAGCCCTGTCAGTTGATTGGGCCGGCGAGGGCATTATGGTTGCGAGCCCATCCCGGATGCGAGGGCCGGAGCCCCGTCGCTTTGATTGAGACGGCGATGGCTATAAGCTTGAGAGCCCATCCCGGATGCGAGGGCCGGAGCCCCGTCGCTTTGATTGAGATGACAATGGCTATAAGCTTGAGAGCCTATCCCGGATGCGAGGGCCGGAGCCCCTTCGCTTTGATTGAGACGTCGATGCCTATAAGCTTGAGAGCCCATCCCGGATGCGAGGGTCGGAGCCCCGTCGCTTTGATTGAGACGGCGATGGCTATAAGGTTATGAGCCCATCTCAGATGCAAGGGCTGGAGCCCCGTCGCTTTGATTGAGACGGAGATGGCTATAAGGTTGAGAGCCCATCCCACCGCGAGGAGTCCTTGTGCTGGAGCACTTGGAGCGCATCAAGGAGGAGCCGTCTACCTGACTGGCCGAGGTAGCATCCCGGAGGAGCCATCTACCTGGCGGAAGGGGAGTTGAAGAGCTCCCTGGCAGAGATAGTGTCCCGGAGGAGTCGCCTATCCCTGCGGGTGAGTCCTTGTGCCGGAGCAGTCGGAGCGAGTCAAGGTAACATCCCGGAGGAGCCGTCTACCCGACTGGCCGAGGTAGCATCCCGGAGGAGCCATCTACCTGGCGGAAGGGGAGTTGAAGAGCTCCCTGGCAGAGATAGTGTCCCGGAGGAATCGCCTATCCCCGCGGGTGATGTACACTCCGGAGAGTGGGTTGAAGCTTGTTCCACGACCAAGGCAAGGTGCGCATGGTGTGGTGAATGAGTGTGGTGCCTGGTGGGCATGTAACATGATTGTGGTGCACGGGTGCGGCGACTACCGTCACGAGACAATACCGAGTGCCAGGGCACATATCACGAGAACAGTGCATGAGAGCGGCGACGAGTGTCGCGAGACGATACTTGGTGCCGGGGGTATGTATCATGAGCACGGTGCATGAGAGCGGCGACGAGTGTCGTGGGCCGATACTTAGTGCCGAGGGCACCTATCATGAGAACGGTGCATGAGAGCGGCGACGAGTGTCGCGGGACGATACTTGGTGCCGGGGGCACGTAAGGCGACAGAGAGCTAGTGGGGTGGATGCATCAGTGGCGCGGCGCATGGGCATGATGGCCTGTGAAAGTGCGTTGCGCGGGCGCCAGCGACGAGGGTCGCGGAGATGGCGCAAGGGTTATGAGAGTTACAGAGCTATCATGCGGACGCGGGCTACGAAGGTCGCGGAGATGGTGCGCCGGCGACGAGGGTCACGGAGCTTACGTGCTAACGCGGGCGATGAATGTCACGGAGATGGCATGCGGGCGACAAGAATCATAGAGCTGGCGCGCGAATGCGGGCGACGAAGGTCACGGAGATGGTGCACTGGCGACGAGAGTCGCGGAGCTGGCGCGCTGACGTTGGCGACGAAGGTCGCGAATATGGTGCGCTGGCGACGAGAGTCGCGAAGGTGACGTGCGGGTGATGAGAGTCACCCGGATAGTGCGCTGGCGATGAGAGTCGCGGAGGTGGCGCAGGGCGACGAAGGTCACAAAGATGATGCGCGGGCGACGAGAGTTGCCTGGATAGAGCGGCGACGAGAGTCGGGGAGGTGGCGCGCGGCGACGAAGGTCGCGGAGACGGTGCGCGGCGATGAAGGTCACGGAGATGGCGCGCGGGCGCGGCGACGAAGGTCGCAACTACGGCGTGCGCGCGACGGTAATCGGTCATCAAGGTAGGTGACCGACCCCCTTAAGGGGGAAGACAAACCAAGACTGCTTCACAAAGGGAAAAAATGAAGGTCACGGAGATGGCGCGCGGGCGACGAGAGTCGCCTAGATAGTGCGCTGGCGACGAGAGACGCGGAGGTGGCGCGCGACGACGAAGGTCGCGGAGACGGCGCGCGGGCGTGGCGACGAAGGTCGCGGAGATGGCGTGCGGGCGTGGCGACGAAGGTCGTGACTACGGCGTGCGCACGACGGTAATCGGTCGTTAAGGTAGGTGGCCGACCCCCTTAAGGGGGAAGGCACACCAAGACTGCTTCATAAAGGGAAAAAAACACGTGACTTGAGCATGTGTCGCTTTGACCGGCATGTGAGCGCTGAAAATTTGACCGTTGAAGATGCCGACGTGTCATAAGAATTGGGACCCCAAGTGGGCCTATAGGTGTAGCCAAGATAGGGTGGGAACATAAGCCCCCTGCGTGTGGCATGCGCGGAGGGGCAACCCGAGTGGGCGCTGAACGCATAATAACTTAGCAAGATGTTGATGTTGTTTGGCCGGAGAGTTGTTGAGGGTCGGCATCTGACAGACGGCGACGAAGGTCGCGAAAACGGTGTCCGGGCGACCGGCGACGAGGGTCGCGGAGAGAGCGCACGGGTGCCGGCGACGAGGGTCGCAAAGACGGCGCCCGGGCGACGGGCGACGAACGTCGCGAAGACATGGCCCGGGCGATAAGCGACGAGGGTCACGGAGAGAGCGCACAGGTGCCGGCGATGAGGGTCGCAAAGACGGCGCCCGGGCGACGGGCGACAAACGTCGCGAAGACGTGGCCCGGGCAATAGGCGATGAGCGTCGCGGAGATAACGCACTGGTGCCGGCGACGAGGGTCGCAAAGACGGTGCCCGGGCGACGGGCGACAAACGTCGCGAAGACGTTGCCCGGGCGATAGGCGACAAGGGTCGCAGAGAGAGCGCACAGGTGCCGGCGATGAGGGTCGCAAAGACGGCGCCCGGGCGACGGGCGACAAACGTCGCGAAGACGTGGCCCGGGCGATAGGCGACGAGGGTCGCAGAGATAGCGCACTGGTGCCGGCGACGAGGGTCGCAAAGACGGCGCCCGGGTGACGAACGTCGCGAAGACGTGGCCCGGGAGATAGGCGATGAGGGTCGCGGAGAGAGCGCACGGGTGCGGGCGATGAGGGTCGCAAAAATGGCGCCTGAGCGACGAGCGACGAATGTCGGGAAGACGTGGCCCGGCCGATAGGCGATGAGGGTCGCGAAGAGAGCGTTTTGGTGCTGGTGACGAGGGTCGCAAAGACAGCACCCGGGCGACGAACGTCAAGAAGATGCGGCCCAGGCGATAGGCAACGAGCGTCGCAGAGAGGGCGCATAGGCACTGGCGACGGGGAGTCGCAAAGATGGCGCCCGGGTGACGGGCGACGAAGGTCGCGAAGACGTTGCCCGGGCGATGGCGACGGGGATGTGGCGATGGTGAGGTTGCTCGGCCGAAAGAAGGTGGAGGCCTTGGTGGCCGATGGTTGATGCTTGTGGCTATGGCCGGTGAAGCATAGAAGGGGAAAGCGACCGAAGCTAAGGGTGGTTGAAGAGGGGTGGAGTGTGTGGTGGCCGAAGAGCGGGGTCGGCGAGGTGGTTGGGTCGACCAGGGGGGTCGCGGTGGTTATGGGTGTCAAGCATGTGGCTTGGTGGTGAGAATGGCCAAAATGACGAAGGGTAGGGGCTGTCGCGCGCAGTCGGCGGGCTTACGAAGTCGGGGGAGAGGAAAGAGAGGGGGGGTCGAGATATCAGGGGGGGTCGGCGGGGAGAGTGGCCGAAGCAAGAAAAAAAATGAAGGGGAAGATGGGGTCGGCGGCGGCAATGGCCGGCCATGGCGCCGTGGGGGCTTGTGGAGTTGGGGAGAGAGAAAGAGGCCGAGGGGGGTCGGCGGGGTAGTGGGGTCGGCCGGCGGAGGTGGCTCGGGGGGGTAGGGGGTATGCCGGGGAGATGGGGTCGGCGATAAGAGTGGCCGAAACTGAAGAAGAAAAAAGAAAGGGCTGCGGTCGGCGGTCATGGGCTGCCGCGGGGAGGTCGGCGGGAGGAAGGAGTTCGGCGGGGTGGATTAGACGCCGGCAAGGGTCGGCCGGCCGATGGCGAAGGCCGAGATGGTGCTGCCGAAGATGGTTGGGTGGCGCAAGGAGAGTGCGGCGCATGAGAGGAGAAAGAGAAGGAAATTAGGGTTAGGGGTTGAGGGCACGGGTCGGGGCGGTCAAGCGAGTGGGTTGACCCGCTGAAGCTGATGGAAGAGAGGGGGAAACGGACGGGTCGGTCGCGGGTCGGACCACCGCGGGTAGGGTTCTGCCCCTTCTTCATTTGCTGTTTGTCTTGGAAAAAGTAAGGAAATGCGATTTTTCTCTTTTTTTTTGGGAGCCTATAAAAGGAGCATGAGGGGGGGATGAAAATTCTTGATGAAGAATAAGTTTGAAGTGAAAGGGAGAGAAAGAGGGAGGTTGGAGAGATGAAAATTTTCGTTGAAAATTTTTCCAAGTGTTGGAGAGAGCAACAGAGGGTGAAAAATTTTGTGAAAATTTTTCTAAGTGTGGAATGAGGATGAGAGGGTGATGACCCGACCACGAGCATATAGGGTGCGAGGGGAGTTCGAAAAAAAAATGAAGTGTTAAGAAATTTTCAAGTGTTGAAAAATTTGCTAAGTGTGGAGCTGGGGCAAGGGTGCCGAAGGAAGCCGCGAGGGTGGTGACTCGACCACGAAAAATGAAGAAAAATTTCTAAGTGTTGAAAAAGTGAAGAGGGTGCCAAGTGAAGCCGCAGGGGTGATGACCCGACCGCGAAAATTGAAGAAATTTTTCTAAGTGTTGAAAAGTGAAGAGGGCGCCGAGTGAAGTCGTGGGGGTGATGACCCGACCGAGAAAAATGAAGAAAATTTTTTAAGTCTGGAAGTGACAGCCTCTTGGATGGCTGGGTCGAGGTTGTGACTGGTAGACCTTGATAGTCCTGCGTTGCTGAGTCAAGGTTGCTTGAGTGTGGCAGACTGCAACACGATGCTCACCTCCCCAGCGGAGTCCCCAAATGTTACCAAGGAAAGATGGTCCGTTGCCACGTAGAGGTGCCACAAAGGATGCAGTCTGCGTCCGCTTCCAGGTAGACGAAGTGGGAGACATCAAGGATGGAGTAAGGGCTGAGAGCAAGGCTCCCCAGACAGGTCACGAGGGCTGGCAGCGCCGCGCAGGCAGGGTGACGACGAACAGGGCCGGCGATCGACAGT
Source organism: Escallonia rubra (assembly GCA_033065855.1). NCBI lineage: Eukaryota > Viridiplantae > Streptophyta > Magnoliopsida > Escalloniales > Escalloniaceae > Escallonia > Escallonia rubra. The sequence continues at coordinate 27,079 of JAVXUO010001157.1, read as the reverse complement.
CCGAATTAAGGGTGCAGCATCAAGAGTCTGATGACAGCGTCAAGAGTCCGATGACAGGAGTCCAAATGTCTTTCTCTCACTAGAAATCCAGAGAGAATGAGCTTTAGAGAGAGAAAGTGAAATGTTGAAATGAGAGGGAAGTCCTTGAATAAGCTCCAGAATCCACTATATATAGGCACAAATATGCGCGTGTCATCAGCCGACACGTATCGTCCTCCAGGAGTGACACGCCGTCGTAGGGGGGTCCTGCAGTATTGATTGTCCGTCGGATATGCCGGTCCCCGAGTTCATGCCGCCCTGCCCTTGCAGCGTCCCTCTGCCTGTCTGAGGAGACTGACCACACCGTGGTAGCATGGTCAGAGCAGCCCGTTGCCCCAGCCTCCAGCCCAAGCCCTTACTGAATCCCACGAGATGCGTCATGAGACGCGCAGAGATCCTGACAGCGGTGAGGGTTGCCCCTGCAGCCAACTGCCAGGCGTGCCGGACGCGATGCCCTCCGAGGACCTGCTCCCGTCCCGGAGTGACCCGCGGTTCGTTGCCCTGACGATGTCGATGATCAATGGTGATATGAGCGCACATGCTCACAGCTCGATACTTAGAGTTCGTGGCGGGGGTCCTCGTGCTGGAGCACTACGAGCGGAGCCCCCAGAAGCCCGTCGGTTGATTGTGCGGGCGAGGGCTGGAGCCCCCGGTTGATTGAGCATACGAGGGCCGGAACCCGTCAGCTGATTGAGCCGACGAGGGCATTATGGTTGCGAGCCCGTTCCACCGCGAGGGCCGGAGCCCCGTCAGTTGATTGAGCCGGCGAGGGCTTAAGGGTTGTGAGCCCGTCCCGCCGCGAGGGTCGGAGCCCCATCACTTTGATTGAGTCGGTGAGGGCATTAAGGTTGCGAGCCTGTCCCACCGCGAGGGCCGGAGCCCCGTCGCTTTGATTGAGACGGCGATGGCTTTAAGGTTGTGAGCCATCCCTGTGCGAGGGCCGGAGCCCTGTCGCTTTGATTGAGACGGCGATGATGAGCGTCGCGCTACTGGAGATAGCAGGTGAGTGTTGGAGTGAGAATCCAGTGTCGGCAGCAGGTTCCCCCCTTCGCGGGGCAATGGAGGCCGACCCCCTTGGGGTGGCCGACCCCCTTGGGGTGGCCGACCCCTTTGGGGGTGGCCGACCCACCTTTCACAGAGGAAGGTGGTGGCCGACCCCCTTGGGGTGGCCGACCCTCTAGGGGTGGAGGCAGACTTTTGATTACCGCTTGTCCGTTCGGGGCATGGCGCTCTGACCGAGCAAAGATGTTGAGCGATGTTGACCGCCAAATGGGTGACGTGTCGCGCCATTGGGATCTCTTAGCGGGCCCCGGGGTGTGGTCCGAATAGGTTGTGAACAAAACTTAAGCCCATGCCCTTCCCATGGCACCCTATGGTCTATAGATAGCTTTCTCGCCTCTTTCTCAACTCAACGTGATCATCATCATCTATGTGTGATGGCGGGTATTAAAGTCACACATCGACTATATGTGGGGTTTGGGATCGGTTTTATTACCTGGTAGGCTTTATCTCCTCTTAAGCATGTTAATTTAACGGGATTGCCTCATATCGCTATTTGTAAGGGTGGGTGTGAAATTCTCTCATCGACTACCTACGAGATTTGAAATTGGTTCTTATACCTGGTGGTATTCATTGCTTCTTAAGCATGCTTTTGGGTTGAAGAACTAAGGCTTAGTTTGACCAAAAAAAAAATTGGTTTTCAGTTTTTTAATTGAAAAAATTAAAGAGCAGCTTAAATTTTTTTTTTACAAAAACAAGTGGGTGTTTGATAACCTAATTTTATTTTGAGTTTTTTCCTTTTTGGGTGTTTGATAACCCAGTTTTTATTTTGTGGTGGTTTGCGGTGGTGGTGGTGGGGCGTAGCGGTGGTCGATGGTGGTGGTGGCTGCTCGGTGGCTAGTGGCTACCGGCCGCCGGTGGCAACCTCCGGCGACTACCGGCAAGCCGCCGGCGGTGGTTGCCAGAGGTGGCTGCCGGCGGTGAGAGGGTGGTGGTCTCTAAAAAAAAACCAAAAGTGAAAAAAAAAAAATCAGTTTTTGTACCTTTTTTTTCTTCTTCAGTTTTAAAACTGGTTTTTTAAATTGGAAAATAGAAAAAAAAAAAAAGTTACCAATGGTGCTTTTTTTTTTTCCCAATTTCCAAAATTGAAAAAAAAATGGGCGTCAAACATGGCCTAAGCTTTAACATTGACAATCTAAATAAATACCACAAGTTTCTATAAATCTGAAATCATAAAAAGTGAGGTGTGAATTTAAAATGGTGTTCTTCTGGGCATACCAATAGAGATATTTGGAAACATAAAGAAAATTATCACACCAATACATAGCCCCAACTGCTCGTATAATTGTCGAGTGTTTCATCTTCCATGTATTGAAGAAGCAATGTCATGACTATTCGATGTAGCAGTTGGGATCTGGAACGATGTAGGAGACTAGCAAAAGCTTGAGAGGTCAACAACCTTGGAAGGTAGAAATCAGGTCTAAGCAATTGAATTTGCAGGATATATAAATGATGAAAATTGGGAAGAAAATTACAGCAAACAATTAGCGAAGTGGAGCCAAAAAGAAAAGCCTCAAACAAAGTTGAAAGATTAAAGAAAAGTGAAAATCAAAGCAAATAATTATCCGTATCTCTTACAATTAGAAAAGCAATGAGATGTCCTCATAATTACTGCTAACCTCCGACAAATAAGCAACTATTATTTGGTATGAATCCATTACTTACTCCTTAGACAATCAAAAACCAGTCTATTACATGTGTAGAAGTATTTGTTAGAGGACTAAAAATGCTTCAAATCAATGATCACTTCATAAACAGAGAAAACGGAAGAAAAAGGGTTGATCTTGACATACACTAATTCACCTACACAAATGTACTAATTTACCTTGCTGCCGCCGGCTAATATTAACGGCGAAAACACCATATGCTCCTTCATCGAAAAGAGTATGTGCATATCACCGGTGAAAAATCATTAAAACGCCAATGAAAAACAAAAGCATTGTCAAAATGGTATTTCCATATCACAATCAAACTAAAAAAGAAAAGACAAATTGCCGTGGCTACATATATCTTAGACAAATACAGCATATGCAATTTTTGTATTATTTTCTTTAATATAATGAGACAATATTCCTAAATTAAAGTCCTTGAGATTGCGTGATAATATCAGACGTATCCACTCCACCACCCACAACCGTATCCTCCATCACTAACAACCACCACATCACCACCCCATCTCTCTGAGGATCTGCCCCTTCAGTTCAATACTAGCCCACCACCACGGCACCAGCTTAACTAGCATCACCACCACCTCCATACAGATCTGCGCACACTCTGATGCGCACACACTCGTACACACACAAATTTGACGTGACAAACACAAATTGATTGACTTCTACCAACAAGGTTGCATGCGCACACCCATAATCACAGTTACAAGTTTGCATGCGCACACTCTCACCAAACATATCTAGAAGCGCACGCGGGCATAGACAAACACACGCCCTACAAAAAAAAAAAGACTTTTACTGACGGAAAATTCCGTTGTTAAAAGTCCTATATCCGTCGTCAAAAGTTTTTAACGACGGACACTCCGTTGCTAAAATTCGTTGCCTATAACCCTGTTGCTAAAACTTTTGTGACGGAATTTTAAAATCTGTAGCCTAAAATTCTACTTTCAGTGATGGATATATTAATACAATTATCTTTAAATATATTTTTCGTGTTTTAATTTATTTTCTTTTTTCAAAAATAATTTATTGCGAAAGTTTTAACAACAGACATTATTCAAAAATGTCCGTTGCTCAAAATTATTCAAAAATTGATGACTTTTAGCGATGGAAAAAGTCATTTATTCACAGAATAAGTAAGACTGTTAGCGAAGGAAGTTAAACTAATTTTAAAAATATTTTTTTATTTGTTTAATAGCCAAATCTGTAATTACAAATTCTTAACAATCATTGTCAGTCCAACAAATATTTCTCAATGCATATTAGAATTAAATAATTGTTGATCCATCGGCAATTATTTAACCCTAAAACAGATAAAATACATATATATAAAGAATGGAATCTATATTAATCAAAAAATAAAATGTATACAAAATTCAGGTTGACGCGGGAGCGGGGTACAATAGAGTAGGGGAGGGGATGGGAGTACAAGTGTGGGGAGAATAGCTAGGAGAGGAAGGACTCATCAGGGGTTGGCGAGTCCCGGATCTGGATCCTGCTGATCATCCTCGTCCATGGGGGCACTGTGATCCGGATAAGGCTCGGCGTATCCACCTGCAGTGCCCTGCATGTAAAGGCATGGACGCATTAATCTCGATAGCAATCATATATAGTGTTTACTAAATGTATATAGTGGTTATTAGGGGTGAGCACCAAACCGTTCAAACTGATCCAAACCGTTCAAATCGATCAAACCGAATCAATCCAATCCGAACCATCCAAAGATCTCAACGGTTTGGTTTCATATTTTCCAAACCGACCTTGGTTCGGTTTGGTTCACATTTTTGAAATCGATTCCAAACCGAACCGAACCAAACCGATCTATGATATCTTAATGTGTTTTTAGTAACATTCTATTGATAATTACACATATAAGGTACTAATCAACTCTAAATAAACAAATATTGAAAGTTAAAAGAAACGAAAATATTAACAACACTTAGAACACTAAAAATTTGTGACCAATATCTAGTTTATATTTACTCATTCTTTCTCATTCATCAATGAGAACTTATATATCGAATGAAACAAGATTACATGCAATTTAGAAAAACTATAACTTTAATTACTAGTGTGTAAAGGAACAACGTCTTTAAGTGGGCAAATCGATTCAAATTGACTAAGCCGAACCGTTTAAACCGACCAAACCGATGGTGTTTGGTTTGGTTTCTAATTTTTTAAACTGATGGGTAACGGTTCGGTTTGCGGTTTGACCCCCAAACGGAACCGTGCTCACCCCTAATGGTTATACCTGATTATGCACCGTGATCATCTTGTACACCTCCGCAGCAATGCGACGATCTCGTCCTCGTATAACGACGATCGTTACACGATTAGTGTCTGCATCTGTGGAGGGACAGCAGGGGTAGGGACGCTCCTATCACGACATGTGCAGTCGTACCGGGCAGGCATGTATGTGGCCTTTCGGCCTATTGACGATCCCTCATGTATCTAGCCATCGCTTCAATCCCTTAGTACTTGTAGACGCTGATGGCTGTCCGGACTGCTGCCTAGACCCCCTGATCTGTTCATACAAGGCCTGAAAAACAGTGATTTGACATTCAAAACATTAAGGTGACAAACATCAAGTACGAAGGCAAAAATTTAACAAATTAATTCGTAACTTACATCGATATGCCAAGAAATATTCGAAACAAAGTCCCCTGCCAGGTGTGCATCGTCCTTATCCTTCTTCCTCACGTGCGTCTGACAGTACGTCAGAGCTATGACCTCATCCGCTGCCACCGCATTCTTTTGTCGGATGACGTCGAGAGCCTTCGACACCCCACCACCCCCTCCCCGTGTGCGTGGGATCTTTCTTGTGTATGTTCTCTCTCCCACTTCTACTCTTGGCCTCCCAGGATGGATCAATCCTCCACTGATCAACCATCTATCCCCATACAGATGAAGATATCCAACGAAAGGGAAATCCCTTCCACTCCTCCATTGGGGACCCTCAGATTAATTTAAGAATTATATTCTAATTAAACAAATAATGACAGACAAAAAGAAAAATCTTACCAACCACTCCTCCCATAAGGATTCCCTCGTCGCGGCATCCCAGTCCTTCTAGTATAGCTGTGGCTCAAATAATCGGCCCTTCACAAGGACGCCGATCTTCATCTTCGCTGGAGTCTCCAGCATCTTTATAAAGTAACAAACATCAAATACATTAAATAAGTGGACCGTAATAACTATCGAAATTGAAGAATGTAAGTATTACATTATGTAATTTCTTTACTTACTGGCTCTCCTGGGTGAGAGTAACTCTCTGTTTACGCTGGGGTCGATGCGCACCCGCGTGTTGGTCCACGGCCTCCTCGAGATCTTACAAAATACCAATATTAATACAAATCATATCTAATTTAAATATAAGTCTAGGATAATGACCAAACACTGTTATCAAATATACATGAGGTAGAACCCACAGAAGAAGGAGAACCAGCATGCGTGTGTAAGGAATCCGCCTGGGGCTTGGGCGGGGTTGGGCCCTTGCCTGCTGGATATGAGCACTATGTGCCTCATCATCAGCGGACAATGACGAGGTGGGAGCCACTGGGGTGGACGCAGCTCAGTGTCCACCACGACCACGAATGGCCCGTAATCTATCCATGTCTGTCTTCGTGTACAAGAAGTCCAAAGAAGTTAACACATTAAAAACAATGTATAGTCCACAACATGTTACAACACTATAAAATGAACCGAGTATATATATGAACCGAGTATATATATGAACCGAGTATCAAAACACTATATGAACGAGTACTAAAAGAATGCATGTTACAACAATATAAGCCGATCATCTTCATTTTGGAAATCATCGCCATCATCATCGTGGGACTCATCATCCTCTTCTTCCTTGGACTCGTCGGCCTCTTCATCTAGTAATTCATCCTCTTTGTTGCTTGGTAGGTATGGTGATGTTCGTATATGGGAGAGGGGCGGGGGGGGGGGGGGGGGGAGAGAGAGACTCAAACAAAAGAAACAAATTTTGGTTGCTACCGAAGTTGTAGGGATCTTCTTCCAACCCTCTAAACATCAGATGACGTTGTAGGGACTTTGAACGCCCGACATGGCCTAAGCACTCTCTCTTCATCATGTGCCCCCGTTATAACGCTCGTTGTTGTGCCGAAGCGTTATGAATCCTGATGCATCCAAGTCGTCTTAGCGTCATGTGTCCCTAACACCACACCCATCTCTTGACGCCATCACCAATCCCGAGTACTGCGACGCTTGACAGCGCCCAAGTGTCGTCTTCATCCATCACCCTGCCAGAGTTCGTTGCGATAGGTGATTGGAGGAAGAAGATGACATACATGATGTTGAAAGGTGATTAGAAGAAATTTGGACATTTTGGCAAAGGAGGGACTGCCCATCTTATGGGTGGTTGCGCGAAATGCTTTTGTGAAAAAAAAAGAGAAGAAGCTTGAAGTCGTTCACTTGTTACGTGAATGACCTAAGATTAGCTTTAGAAAGAGTAATTTATCTAACTCTATATATGTATGAGCCCATCTACATATAGACCAGACAAAAAAAATTCCTATACTCGCGGGTCCACCCGATCTGCTGCAAATAGGTATGGGCATGTCCAGTGTTATTAAAGGCGCAGGCGCACCTAAGGCGCAAAAGGTCCCTGGAGCCTAGGCGCAAGGCGTAGGCGCGCGCTTTTTCGAAGCGAGGCGCAATATTAAAATAAATAAAATAAATACATTAAACTAATAAATTATGTTTAAAAAATAAGAACTTCACTAGGGTGAAAAGAGACAAAGTGGCGGTAATGGTATTCTGCTTGCTACATCTTTCTATTGCTTGTAATGGTTTTTTATACACAACATTTACCATAACCTAAAGACCAAACCAAGAGTGGTCCAATGCACTGAGGCAATAAAATTGAGAAGAAATAATAATTTCCATTGTAGGCCCAACATTGAGATGGGAACATCTCATACATTGATTGAATTGGTCCTCCCCCATCAACTTTATATAATAATAATTGAGATTGTAGGCACAGTTTCAATGCCTTCAGCAACCAAAAACGAAAGGGGAGGAAAAAGGAAGAAAAAAAAGGCAGAGGTGAGCTGTCTTGTAGCCATTGGATTCTTCTTCTCTCTCACACAGATAGAGTGGATTGCAGCTGGTTCATGTGGATACTTATCCACAGCTAGCTCTCCTTAACAAAGGGGACCTGTGACTGCGACTGAGGTGCAGGTGGCTGAAGCAGCGCCAACGACTGTGAAGTGCGTCGGCGAGCTGCGATGGGAGCTGCGACGGGTACGGGAGATGCTCTGGCGAGCTGCGACTCTTCACGGGCCGACGGTGACGAACTGAGATTTGGGTCTTGCCGTCTTGGGTCGCGACTCGCGAGGTAAGAGACCGCGAGAGACTGAGATTATGACGGATCACGGGCCAACGACGACGAACTCAGATTTGGTCTTACCGTCTTGGGTCGCGAGGTGAGACTTGAGAGTCCATGAGAGACTGTGAGAGAGCTTGGGTGAAGAAAATCAGAAAGGTTTTTGATTTGGTAAAGACAAACAGGAAGCTTGCGCCTAGCTTGGCGCCTCCACCGTCGCGACGCGCCTAGCGCCTTGGCGCCTGGGCTCATGAGGCGCGCGCCTCCTTGAATGCGCTGAGCCTAGGCCTAGGCGAGGCGCACCATGTGAGCCTAGCTGCGCCTGGCGCCTAGGCGCGCTTTTTACAACACTGGGCATGTCAAATAAAAACCCATTCAAAATTTGACCAATAGCCGAATTGACTCGTAACTCTCAGTTCATTTTTGGGTCGATTAAAGGTCATCCGAGTATACCCGAAAGTAATAGAAAATATATTTTCTAGCATTTTGCTTTAGGGTTAGCCATCTTAGTATTAGGAGTTAACACTTTCTTTTCCTTGCCGCCCGCCACCACCCCTCTCTTATCTCAGACACAGTCACAATCACACGCTGCACGATACTTGTCTCTGCCACAACCGCTAATCCTGGGCTGTCGTCATAACTACAGATGCTCGCTGCCATAAAGACCACGAAACCTAACCGCCATTACGCACATTTGCAGCTTTTCCCTACTGCCATCTTTTTCTATCATTCCCAGTCCATTCCCTCCTCAGCCCACGGACCCAAGTCCATACAGTCAAGAAGTGACGAGATCTCCATCCTTCTGGCCCAGAAGTGACGAGATCCACACCTCACCTCACATCACTGATCCATACCTCACGGATCCATACGTCAAGCTACGTCTAAAGTTTGAGACACATATCGGCTGGTTTAGTCTGACTGTTCGGGTAGGGTAAGGGTATAACAAAGAGCTACCTGAACAAAATCGAGTGATCCATGCTTGATACCCATTTTACATGTACCTGTCTAGGTATTATCCGTATCCGCTGAGTCGATCTGTTGGCTAAGTCTATGTACAAACATATATACTTAAAGGGGGCTGATCAGATTTAGCGCTTAAACACTACAAGAACACAGAACCTTTAGCGACCGTTCAAAAAAGCGGTCGCTAAGTCGCAATTTAGCGACTGCTCTTACTAGCGGTCGCTAATTGCGATCAAAATGTGGCGAGGTCAACCAAAAAAGTGGCGTGTAATTTAGCGACTGCCTTTAGCGACCGCTAAATTGAAAGTATAAAAACAACCCTAATCTCTCTCTCTCTCTCTCTCTTCTCCTTACACGAACTGTGCGCTGCCTCTGTGTCTCCCAACCACCATGCACTGCCGCCGAAGACCACTTCCCCGACGCGAACCCTTCCCCGCCGGCAAGTCTAACCCCCCCGAACCCTTCCCTACCGGCAAGCCACCTCGCCGCGAACCCGCCGGCAAGCCCAACTCTTTCTCTCTCTTTTTTGTTTCTCACATCTTACCTGGTTCAGTTTAGGACCCCAAAGGTAACTTCTAGTCCGATAGATTAAATTTTTACTGCATCAATGTTAGGTTACGCTTTGTTGATCTGAATCTGTTTGAGCTTTATTTTGCGATACTTAGATTTACTATCAATTTTATAGAAGTTTGGGTTCCAGATCAAAATGGCCCTTTATCTTAATTTGTCAATTTCTGAAGTAGATTCGATTTGGTTCTTGATTTTTCTGTACGCTCCAAGTATGTTGTAGTTGCTTGCTATGTTTTATGCGCAAAACTCAAAGATGAATGCGTGTTGGATTCCTAGCTACCTAATCTATTGTATGCATAATCTTCGATGTGATATGTGGTTTATTCCATGTGAAAGTAATAGATCTCAACTTGCCAGCTCCAGTGGAAGATGAAGACTTTAGCCAACTAGATAGAATCTGCAGTTTCTGATGCTGAATTCATCAATCCCATCAGAGTTTGACCCACCATTCATAGCCATTGACAAGTTTTTGAGGTTAAAATCTTTACTTTACTGTTTGCCTTTCTCTGTTGAACTAAGACTTCATTAGGCTGTTTTGGTCAATTAGGTCAAACGGGTTTTGTTGATACAAATTTCTTGAAAATGCCCAGTAGATTGTGGCCAAGTTCTGCATTGGTAGTTGTGAACATTGCTTTTAGATTGTCACAATTCTTCAAGTGTTTTAAGACTTTTGGTCACAATGTGGCATACTCTGCAGTGGTGGTAACATAAGAGCAACAAGTTCACTTTAATCTACACTCCTTTCTAGTGATACATAAGAGTTTTGCTTGTGGAACAAGAACTTTGTTTGTGAAGTTGGTCCTTTTAATTCAATTAGCTGGTTCTGTTTTTCTGTTTCCAGCTGTTTCTTGTGACCTGTTACCACTCCTTTCTTGTGATCAGTAGCAATTAATCTTCCATGAATGCGTGATGTTTGGTCTACATTAGTTTATTCTTTTTCTTGTAAACCTAAAAGTTTTGTGACTGTACGAGTTATTGATTCAATAGATTATGTTCTCTTTATGTATTAAAATTATATATGTTTACACGATTTTGTTTAATTTGATAGTTTTCAGTTAGATAATAAGTAGACCCGCACCACGATATTCGTGGCTGGCTGAATTTGTCATGGTGCTTGGTTGTTTGTGGCAGGATGGAATACTTCTTGGATTTATCAAAGACATGATGCCAAAAGCTTCCACTTTAAGTCCTTCAATAGGTAATTTTGAGATCTGAGAATGATGTTATTGCTGATGGCGATTGTTGTATCATTAAGGAGTGATGATTCATTGTATAACTATATGTTTAGGCATTTTGAGTTGATTAATTGCTGTGGAATTAATTTGAAATTAAATAAATATATTCCTTAGAATACCAAAGGAGTTAGTGTAATGTTCAATAACACTCAGTTATGCCTTTCTACTAAAATCCGCTAAAAGCTTCTAATTTTGAATGATAAATTTTCCGTTTTTAGCTTAATATTGGTCGCCATTTCCTTTCTAATGCTACAGGTAACGTTAATCTCTCCAAGTTGATACTTGTATGCGTCGCTTTGTTTTCCCCCCTTTAATTTAAGATTGCTAAGACAGAAAGAACCTTGAATAAATAGTAAAGATGCATAATGCCTTCTGATATAGTTCTATAATCATGTTGAATGTTTGATTGCAAGAGGAAGTTTGTCTCACTCTCATGTCAAAATGTAGAGCTATGTTATTGTTCCTGAGTTTAAATTGGGTAACATAAGCACCATGGATATAAACTCATGCACAGTACACGCATAACAGAGATGAAAAATATATGTTTTTCTCCTTGCTAAGTTAGGCAAACCCTGTCCAGGAAAAGTAGACAGTTAACGTGCTATGTGCTAAGTTAGTACCCTTAGATATTTTGGTTAAATGACGTGAAAAGATGCAGCTAAGATATGGCTGATTCTTTCTGAAAAAGGTTGTCCAATTCGTTCTGTTTGTTTTGCTATACGTTGCCTTCTAAGTGTCATCTTTTTCTTTGTTTTACTGTCAATTCTTTTTGTTTGTTTTGCTATTCATTTTGCTATAATCTTCTTTCTTTGTTTTAATGTTAGTTTTTTTCTCTGTTTTAGGTACTTAATATGTACATCCGCAGGGCAAAGTTGATGACAATTGCTAAAGTGGAAGTGCAAGATTAATAGACTCTTGAATGTATTAGCTATAGTTTTTAAACCTTATAGAGATGTATTTAAGTTTGTGATAGATGACTTTAACATTGGTTTTTGTATGAAACATGTGACTGCTTGATGGTTTGTATTTCGAATCAAATGTCCTGGATGTTTGTAGGATTTTCTCGATGTTATTACTATAAATTGTAGAAGCAGCATTGAAAATTATATATATTTAATTTTTTGTTCAGAATGCCCTTTTTTATTCCTCGATAGGTTATTTATTCTTGGAATTTTTTTTTTGCAAAATCAGATTTAGCGACCCCACATTGCGGTCGCTAAACCTTATTTTGTTTGCGGTTGCTCACCCTGATTTTTCAAAAAAAAAAAATTTAAATAAATAATTTTTTTAAAAAATAATAAAAATTATTAGCGACCGCAAAAGGTGGTCGCCAAATCAGTCGCAAAATATAATAATATTTAAATTAAAATATTAAAAAATAAATATTTTAATTAAAAAAAATATTTAGCGACCGCCCAAAACAGTCGCTAAATATATTCAATGCGGTCGCTAAATTTAGCGACCGATTTGTAAAAGCTGTCGCTAAAATTTAGTGACCTGATCTATAGCGACCGATTTAGCGACCGCTCATCTGCGATCGCTAAAACTGTTTAGCGACCGTATATAGACCTTTAACGACCGCTATGTGCGGTCACTAAAGGTCTACTTTCTTGTAGTGAAATTTTTCTTATTTCCGTGCGTATCTCAGTCATCTAGGAAGCAGAATGGATGGCTGGGAAGCCTTTTTTTTTATTATAAAATTTCTTGCTTAACCACCCCGTTTGGGGAATGAGGGGGGGGGGGGGGGGGGGGGGGCGCAGTTAATAATTTTTTTTCCCGCAAATGCTCTTTCCAGGCAAGCCTCTTTCTCTGTAGACCCCCACTCCGACGAGTCTTTCTTTCTCATCAGATCCCACTTTGGCAAGAATCTCGCTCGTAGCTGAGGAACTGAGCAACTGTCAGCCTTAGTCCAAGATCAACACCACCACCACAGCTACCCCTAGTGATTGTCGCCATCACCATACACCCAACAAGCATCACCTTTAACACCACCGTACCCACAGAATAAAACCACTACCACTACAACTATACCCTTCCACCATTATACCCACCCAATAACCCCACCAACATCGTTGTATCAACCACTGTTATCCATCACATCTCAACCACTGCCAGAGTCGAAACCATCACTGCTCAAGTACTTTTGGCGTCAAACCTATCGGAGCTTAACCACTGCCTGTATTGAACTCATCGTAGCTTATCCACGCCAGATCTCGAAACCATGCCGCCACTGCTGCTCGTCGAACCCATGCCACCACTGCTGCTCGTCAAACACATTTCACCACTGCTGTTCATCGAACACAGCTCAAGGCCGTAGAATTTGTCATAACCAATGCTGCTCAGAAACCACAAGTATCGAATGCAATTTATAACTTTTTTTTTAATGTTTCATCTTTTGCTTTGTTTTCGTTTCTTTAATTGAAGGTTGTTCCACTATATTGAGGGACTTAATTAACAATTGCCCTTAAATAAATTGGGAATATGAATTTACTTTATAAAATAAGAAGCGTCTTCATATGGCGGGATTTAGTGGCACTTGCTTCGTGCTAAATTTCTAGCCTAAAAGTTGTGTCATCACGTAGGAAGTATAAATATTATTTTGGGATTTATTTCTTTTTTGAAATTTAATCCCATATTTTAAATTTGATCTTTAATGCTGGTGTTTGTGAGTAAGTGCGGTTGGGAATGGTGTTGGTGGGTGGGTTATTCCGTGGGTATGGTGGTGTGAAGGGTGTTGTTTGCTTGGTAGGTATGGCGGTGTTCACGTATGGGGGAAAATGGGGGGTTGGGGGAGGGGGCCGCGGGGAGACCAACAAAACTAAGAAATTTTGGCAGCTACTAGAGTTGTAAGAATCCTCCTCTAACCCTTTTAGACATCAGATGGTGTTGTAGGGACTTTGAACACCTGACACGACTCAAGCACCCTCTCTTCGTCACGTGCCCCCGTCACGACGCTCGTCTCCATGACGCCCGTTGCTGCACGAAACATTATCGATTTGAACGATTCCGTTCAGTCGGTTTGAATGGTTTGATTTGGTCAGTTTGGATCTCTTTGCCCCCATTTTAAAAAGTTTTCGCTTCACAACCTACTATTGAATCTAAATATTATTCAAAGTTAAAGTTATATTTTCTCTAAATTGCACATAATCTTCTTTCATTCAATATCTAAGTGTTTGTCTTAACATAAGCTCTAAATAGTATTCAAGATATATATTACAATAAAAACTCAATTACACCTTTATCATTAATGAACGAGAAAGAATGAATATATATACAACGGATATTGATCATTAGACTTTTATGTTAAAACTAGTCTCATTATTTTCTTTTCTTTCAATTTTTAGGATTTTATTTCTTTGAATTTGCTTAATACTGTGTACGTGAAAATTATCAATGAATGTTATTAAAAATAAATTAGTATATCAGAGCTCGTTCGTTTCAATTTAATTTGTAATCGGTTTAAAAAAAGTAAACCGCGAAACGAACAGAACCGAATCGAGGTCGGTTTGAGAAATGTATAGCTGAACCGTCAAGATTTTTGGATGGTTCGGATTCGATCGGTTCGAAAGGTAAGAATCAGCTTGAACGATTTGGTGCTCATCTCTATTCATTATACAAACGAAGAAGAATGAATTTTTGGCAAACGAACTACGGCTGTTTATATACAGCTCTGAGGCACCGCTTTAATTAAAGGACCTTTTAGTAGCAATGACTTTAGAACTAACCACGTACTCTTCCCATGCCCAGTGTGATGAGAACTAAAGCTAACCATCTCGTATCTGCCTTCGTTCCAATGGTTAACCATTAAGGCACCAGGGTGGTGAAACTAAGCTACAGAGTTGCCTTCCTGATAGCCAACAAGGTGTTCGACCAAATGTCCAAGAGACGTCTCTTTTCGTGGCCTTTTAATCAACTTGGCCATTTATGAAATTCAAATCTCGGAAGTGGACCAAGGAACCATTTTTTTTTCTTCTGCTTGCGGCTATGGCACGGACGAAGAATGTTTCTTAATCGACGAATAGATGCTTCTCTTTTTACCCCAAAAATGCAGCTCATGTTAATCCACTTTGAAGATTTACTATATAGTTTTTGAGCTTTTGGGACTAATGGTGCAATTTGTACTGTAGCTTGTTATTACAATCATCATATGCGCGTGCACGTGGGATTGTGTTGATATCTTAAGGGTCTAGATCCATACCAATCTATACTTTCCGACACCTTAAGGCGACCGCATTCATGACCAACTACACAAACTTCTCTGAAATTATTGTACAAGATACGATCCTTCATACCTTAACTGTATGTGTATTGGACGATTGATGCTTTAAACTAGAATAACGGGTCAATGTTGTCTATCGAAATTAGTCAACTAACAAAGGTTTGGCATCTGACGACGGCGAGATATTAGATTCCGCGGGAGACGCTGTTAGAGTTGCAGTATCCCAAGGCCCAAATGGCTCATTCATGGAAAATGCAACCTCTTCGTAAGTTTGTTGAGGGGTAGTTGCTGCATTAGACATTCTAATCCCTTCTAGTTCCATTGCAACTTCTTTCATTGTAGGCCTACTTCTTCCATACAAGTTCATGCATCTTCTCGCGAGGCTAGTTACCCCCATAATTTCTTCTTTCCTACCCTGTTTTTCTGATAATTGGGTAAAGGGTTCCATTCGGGATGAACTCGTAAACGAGCAGAGGGACTTCAGTTTCCAAACAGCACCCATGTAGCTTGACCACATTTCTATGGTTAATTTGTGATAAAATTACAACCTCGTTAATGAAGGCCCTGTTTGACACTCCTTTTTTTTTTTCCCAGTTTTGGAAACTGGAAAAAAAAGTTGCGTTTGGTAATCATTTTTCTTTTTTTCTTCTTTAGGTTAAAAAATCAGGTTTTAAACTGAAAAAGAAAAAAAAAACTCTAAAAATGAGTTTTTTTTTTGAAACCACCACCACCACCCTCCCACCGCCGGCGGCCAACTCTGGCCACCACCGCCGGGAAATGTTGGGTCGGCCCTATATGTGTAACCATCGGGACAAGCGCAGAAGTAACTTCCGTTCGTGTTCACGCAGCCTGTTCCCGGACATGCATTGGCATATAGGCTGCTTGCACATTCGTCCACATTTGCCGCACAAGAAAATCAAGCAAAATCAGCCAAGAGATGCAGTGTTGGTGCGTATTACACGCGTTGAAGTAAACCTGAGACGTGCTGTAAACGCCAACTAGGAGTAGGTCAGGTTACGAGCAATACACAACCAAATTTCAGTTGTTCCCAAGTAACATGAATTATCGCACCATTTTAGGCAAAAATTCATGGCATCTATCTGCCAAACAAACATCAATCACAGATAGGAAAGAACAAAAACTTGACTTTTCATCTCGACAAAGATTGGATTTTGTTTAACTTAAGCAATTACATGACATGTCTCTGTTTTATTTTTGATGCCTAGGAAGGAAAGGAATGGGCTCAGTAGCAGTTTATCGCACGTCGGCATAGGTTAGGTTCTGTTTAACTTATGCAGTTACATAACATAAATCTCTGTTTTATATCTTTTGGTGCCTAGGATGGAAAAGGTTTAACAGAAGTTGATGAAACAATGAAAGAGAACAATAATCTTTACCTTGACACCCATCTGGCAGGTATGGGTTTCCATCATAGCCCGGATTGCAAGAACACAAGCTTTGATTTGTGCAAAAAGCTTGAGTCCTGCACAAAGATTCCGAGCTATTAGTAGCAGAGTTAAACGCTCCAAAGGACCTGCACGCCCCATATGGCCTCCAGTTCAGCACAACAGGAACATTGTCCATGCGCTGAACAACATATGGATCCGTCAAATTTGTGAACCAATCTTGGTCGACCATAAAGGCATACTTGCACCCTGTCTGATCATTACTCCTATCAATGCTTCCCAGAGACGCATTAATGAACTTGAGGAACGGAGGGATTCTGGTCTGACAGCAGTTGATGCCGTAGCAAGTGTTGTCCCTCGAAGTAATGTTGCAAAAAGACATGCACCCTCCAATAGTCGTCGCTTGCCGGTTGATCAGTGCGAGGTTGTCACATCCCATGGCCGTGAAACGATTATCAGTGTCCGAGAACGAAAAAGGGCTCGCTGACAAGTCCACGTCTAGGATACTATTAGGCCTATCAGGACAATTAGACGTGAGGACCGGATTGTTGACACGGAGGGAACCATTTGCTAGAGAGATCTCAAGTACCTCCAAGTTGATGCTACTGATGAAAGCTTTTGCTGGACTGAAAGTGGTGTCACAGCTAATCGCGTATCCCTCGTCGCCAGAGCAATTTGCTCCGATGCCAAATGGGAACGGTACGGTAAGGTCACCGCATTTTTCTTGGCAACCCGGCTTTGCTAGAGTTGCTGCTTGGGTTGTTGCTTTGATCAGCCACAAGACTAACATGATTTGAAGCACCCATCGAGTATCCATCTCTGCGTGAATCTCTGTGTGTAAGAGTGCTTCTTCATAAGAAGTTCATAGCCGAAGGCAACAATTGAAAAGTAGAATGTCTAATCTTTCAGGAGTCAAATAAGAAGCAGAAGTCTACCAAGGAGCAGGCCAATCATATTCATACACCACAGAACAAGAGTTCAGATAAAGAGGTACCAAGCGACCTAAAATTGGATCAGAATTTTGCAGAAGACAGCACTTATGTAATGAAAAACTACCGCTATATATATGTATTTCACCGATAAATTAATATAAATTTTCACAAGATTAAAAAAATATTTCTAGTAAGAATTTTTTGCCACTAAAGTTGTTACAATAAAAATAGTGTACAAGAGAGGATTTTGGTCTCCCAAACGGAATAGAATTATCCGTTGCTATAAAAAGATGTCGTTAATACATTTTGTAACACATTTACATTTTGTAACACATTTATAGAGTATAGTACAATTATAATTAAAGTTAACTTCTTAGGCTCTATAAAAAGAAAAAAAATTATATATAAAGGGCCAAACACCTCAGCTATTGGGGAAACCGGCCAGGTGATTGACATACAATTTTGTTTGTCAGATATATGCCGGCCAACTGAGATTGCTAAGTCAACACAGAAGTTTGAATATTACTCGGTATATTATTGCGCACATACAATATAATAGTACTATTTTTGACTAATCACATATAATACCATCGGCTTGAACATTGACCAAAGCATTTAATTGAAAACTTGATCAGATGCTTTCTCCTGTTATCTTTTTGTTTTTTTTATAGTTGGTGTTATATGTGTGTCTTATTTCAATTATTGACATATGGCAATCAAGTCTTCTCTCTTATTTCTAATTTTTTTTCTTGGTCAATGCCGCCTTTTTCGTTCCCCACCGATTTTAATACAAATAATTGTTGCTCACTGTTAAATTACAGTTCTGATTATTCTAAAAAACTTAAAAAAACTGTTGCTCACTGTTGCATCGGAGGATGTTCCCTTTTTGTTTCTCTTACTGGTGTCATTCTCATCATTTAGGTGTGTTTCCTTAGTAGGTCCTTCTCTTGCTTCAAAGTAATTACATTTCAGCAGCAGTAATTACTGACAGTGCCGTCTTTTACATTTTTTCTTTCAATTTGCGAGATTTCCTACTTGGGTTTGAATCCTGCCCGCCGCACTTGTTGGTGGCAAACTTACGTCATCGCCCTGCTTGTGCTCCACACACGGGTCCTTGTGCGCTTCGGCCCCGACATAGGTGCGGGAATCGGGAGCTCAGATGTATGTGGTGGCCTTGTAGGTTCCCGAGGCGCAATATTCCCTGCCAGTTGAATTAGAGCCTTACGGTTCAGCCTTTTATGTACCAAAAATATATATATATATTATGGTTACTCAGTAATCGGAGACACATGTCCATGGAGACATTTGTGCAATCCACTTAAGCTGCGTGCATGTGTTTTGATGGTCAGAACTACATCATCATCCCCAGTAAATATGATAGGGAATACTCTATGATAGTTAATTATATAATGAAATTACGCTAAGAAACTCTGAGCTCCAAATACGAAGAGTTAGATAGTGAAATATTACAAATATGTGGCCTTGTTATGGAATTTCGAATATAAAAGAAGATTGGCGAATTTCACACATTAGGGTGGCATGTACTAAGTCTCCCTTTGTTTACAGGAATCAGCGCTCTTTCGAGGCTAACTAGACCAATGCAATAGCGCTCAAGAGGGATAGGTTAAAGCAATTAATCGAGCCTCAATCGAGCCTGAGAAATTGGGCCCAAATCCGTTTCACGTTACTTGTATTAAGATAGTGCATTAATCTTTTCATAACCATTATTTATTCATTTTTCAATAATATTCCTCAGTCGATTGACCAAATCTAATTATATATATATGAAAGCCGAAACTGAGAGAAAGTGACCAAGTCACCGCTCACGTGGACATTCTCTCATTTTGCCACGTGAATTTTAATATTATATGAAACCAATTTTAATTATCTACATTTATCACTTTCTAATTTTGAATTCGAATCTCTCTCACCAATTAAAATTTATCTTATTAGTTTAAAATTCAAAAGTAATTTGCAATTATAGCACCTCAATTAAGTTTTCATGATTATCATTTCTCATTAATCTAATTAAAATCTGATTCCACAATTATTTGCAAAGTGTTTGCACAAAATCAAATATAATAATATTCATTACTTTTGTCACGTATATTAATCATATTTAATTAATTATAGTACACTTCACCTTTTCTTATCACATGTAGGAAGACTCATCTTTTTCCCCTCTCTCTCGTACACACACACAAATCCAAATTTTTAATTAAATAATTTCGGTATTTCAGCACCCGCTTTCTGCCTCTTTCTAAGTCCGAACCCTTAAAATCTCACCTTATCCCTTTGATTTTCTCTCTTCCATTCCGAGCTTCTCTGTCCACCCCTGATATCTTGCCTTTCCTTAATCTTCGGCCATGATTATCTTCACACATTTTTTCACTTGAAAAAATATAATATAATTGAGGAAATGATATAAAAATTTACGCAATTATATCCTTAATTGCAACTCTATCTAATATAAAGTTCGTATCCAAGCGATTGGTGTTTTCTTTTCAAGGTCGGTAGGTTTCTCTTGTTACCACAATTTGACCTAATATTCTTGAACAGTGAAATTCTTTATGGTTGTAAGTACATAATGACCCGTTGCAACGCACGGGTATCAAACTAGTTTACATGGAATCGCGAACATCGCGCGCTCTCTATGGTACCGGCAATCGCAAGCAACAAGCAGCCTCCTACGTCATTTGTTGCCATCGAGTTTTTTCATAACATGCCCGTACAAGACGTTATTCAACTGTCTTCTTTTCCATGGAGATGGGAAATTTTCTCACAAAGAGGCTTTTTCATTTTTTTCCTTTAAATTTGAATTTGAATGAACAATGCTTCATTACGAGTAAATAATTAGTCCCTCTTGCTTAATTTTCTTTCCGTTCCACCAAATCTTCTTCCTTTGACTTTTTGTAAATTTTTAAGATAAATTTAGTGTATAAAAACATTTTCTTTAGACTGACTTGACTTGCATTATTAACTTACCATTGATGTATGAGCTTAATCTAAATATTTACATGTGAGAAATATAGCTAAAGATTTGCAAAAAAATTAAAGGAAAAATATCCAATCAAGCGCAGGGAGTACGAACAATCTGATTACAGGAACATATGCATGTGTGTTGAGTAGTGCCTACATTTACAACTCGAGATATGTTTCATTCTCATTTGATATGTCGGTAGCAATTTCGACCTCCTCAGAAGACAACTGCTGTAGTAATAAGCCGCCATAGAACTTTTCATTTTCTTGCAATTTTTTTGCTTCGATCCTCTTGTACGACCACCATACACCAGCAAGCAGGAAAAGTAGCGCCGTGAAACCACCTGCAGTAGTGAGAGTGGAAGGATCAGTGTGTCAACTCAGGCACTCGAGGCTTTGAAATGCAGAAACATGTATACATATCTAAATTAAAGGGTAGTCTTATCCGAGGAAAAAAAAATTGGTTACTATCCGAATTGAAGGAATCTTCTTCCTACTGTCCATATCTCGACATTTAGTGATCGCTAAATGTTCTTACTTACTTTTGTTTAGTGACGCTAAAAATGCTGTTAAGAATTGTCAGCGAAAGTGTTAGGAGAAAAAATACTAGAAACATTTAAGGACTATTAATTATCACTACATTCGTGATTGGAAGAAGATTCTTACAACCCGGATAACGACCAAAATTTGTTACGCGTTCCGCTTTTATGCAAAGGTATGCTTGTAAAAGCAAGTTTTCCGCCTAAGAGTAACCGTATCGGAAGTGAAAAATGACAAGAAAAGAGTACTAAGAGTAACATTGTAAATGAGGAGAAAATATTTGACAGTTGTCTAACACCACGTCACCAGCTTAGGTGGTATTAGACTACTACTTATATTTTGCCAACTAAGCAAATTGTCAAAAAAGTGATAGTCTAATACCACTTAAGATGATGACGTGAGGTTAAACAAAACACCAAATATTTTCTCGCAAAGGAGGGTCGAACTCATCACGAATTCAGTTAGTTGGACTAAGCCAGGTGCTGCGTCTTTTGTGCTTATGTCAGCAGTGCGTGCGCGTGTGTGAGGAACAGGGCTCGCACCTATGATAGCCGCACGAGCTTTCTTGCTGCTTTTGTTGGGCCGAAAGCAGCCATAACCTCCTGGAGCATTCACACAGACATATGGGTATGTGCATTTAGCGGATCCGTCCGCGCATTCATCGATATCTGCAACAAAAGACCAGCATACAAAACTCACAACTAATGGCTACATATATACTGTTAGCTAGTTGGATGATTGAAAAAGTGTTGTGATGCATATATTATGTATTGCCCATGAGTGAATGACAATTAGTTTTCTGAAGCGAATTTTCTGGGAATCATGTATATGCAGAGGGGTGTGATATCAACTTGAAGACAGTTTTGCCTACCTTGACATCCGTTGACCAGATACGGGTTTCCTTCGCTACCCCAACCACATGCGCATACCGTCTCATACTGATCTTTGATGTATCTTTCGGTGAAATTCTTGCATGTTGCGTTTGCCGTCCAATCCAGCACAACGGGGACATTTTCCATAAAATGCACGTCAAACGGATTTGTCAAGTTTGCGAACCAGTCTTGTTCCACCACAAATGCGCGCTTGCAACTTTCTGCGCCCTTGCTTGTGTAGATGCTTGTCAAAGAAACGTCAATCACCTTGAGAGAAGGAGGAATCCTCGTCTGGCAACAGTTGATGCCGTAGCAAGTGCTTGGTCTCCACGAACTGTTGCAGAACGAAGTGCACCCTCCGGTTTCTACGTCTTTGCCGTTTATCAACGCAAGATTGTTGCAACCCATGGCGGTGAATTTGCTTTGGGAATCCGAGAACGAAAAAGGGGTCTTCGACATGTCCATTTTTAGAGTAGAATCGGGCCTATTGGGACAGTTTGAAGTACTTATAGGATTATTGACACGAATGGTTCCTTGCAAAGAAATTTCAAGTACTTCCATGTTGATTGCGTTGAGGAAAGGTTTTGCTGGACTGAAAGAGCTGTTGCAAGCGATGGCGAAGGTCTCATTGCTAAAGCAATCGGCTCCGACACCAAATGGGTATGGTATGACAACGTTGAGGTTTGGCCAGAGATAATGCGTGAGCTGTTGCTTGAATTAGCAACAGCGCTAACACGACTCGATGTACCAACTGCATAATCATTTTACCCTCTGTGTACTGTGTGTTTGTGTGTGCAAGTGTTGTGGGAATAATCGTACTTCCGGATATTATACAGAAAATAGCAGGACTTTTCTTGATCAAGGAATTTCCTTAGATGATCAGCACCCCATTTTAGACTATTTGTTGGTCTCTACCCAGAGTTGGCGAGTTACCGTGTGGGCATCCTCCACATTTCTGGAAGCAGGAGCCTCAGTCTTCCATTGATCAAGTATTGTTGTTTTTAATGTAAATGCCTTTTTTGGTCAACAATGAGTTGAAGTCTACTAAAAAAGAATATACTATCCACACGGATCAGGCATTAAAACGAAGGTAGCGTTTGTTATCATTTTCTTTATTTTGTTTTTTCAAAACTAAAGAAAAAAAATCGGTTTGACAGGCAATTTATGTTTTTTCCCTTCGATTTTGAAAACCAGTTTTGAAAACATGGCTATTTTTGAAAACTCAAATTTTGAGTTTTGGGTTTTGTTTTGAGACCACTACCGCCATTGACATAGCCACCCGCCACCGGTGCTTCGGGGAGTTTTGAAAAATAAAATGGTAAAGAAAAAACTCTTTACATAATGATCACTTTAGGTGGCTAATTAATGAGTTGTGTCGCCGGTAAATATAAAACCCTTCCATCCCCTGCGGCAAGACATCAGTTACTTCTTGGAACAACTTCAATTTTTGGATATACCCCCTTTTTTTGTAACTTTCAAGTTTCAACTCCCACCTTCAAATTGGTGCAACCACTTGTTATCATTACGACTAAGGATTGCAAGGGTAAAATGGAAAACCGAGTCACATATACGAGAAAGTTTGTCTCATGTCCAAAGACGTTAGGAAGTAGCGAAAAGGACGCCATGTTGAAAAGTTTGAAAGAAGTACGCCGTTTCAAAATTTTGAAGTGTTAATGACAATTGACAAAACTAAAGTTTGTCTTAATTAAACAATGTAGTATGAGAATTACATTCCGCGCCCTTCTAAATATTTTTCAATTCCCGGTTGTAACATAAATTGCAAATATAGACCGCAATAATCTTTAAATTAACTAATACTGTAATAGCCTACTGGGGTAGTTAAGTTATTAAACCAAAAGCAAAAGCTTTCAGTTTAATATCTCATCAAGGCTCCAAGTGATAACCTGCTCAACTGTCGATCTGACCGGCAACCAACCCACCGCTGCGATGTCGGAATAGACTCAACTACAATTATCAAACTGAAAAATCTCATACAGAGGCGAACACCAAATAGCTATAAGCGGCCACCAAATTACCGGTTGCAACGGCCAGTGCTGGAACCAGGATTTCACTCTAAGGGGTGCAAAAAAATATATTGAAATCACTAAATTTTTTTAGGTTGATCTTGTTGGAGTTCATGAAGAATTTACCAAAATTTCATGATTCTTAGGCTGATCTTGTTGGATCTACCCTAACCAATTGACAAGTTTTTTTTTAGGTTTGATGAGATATTTTATCAAGCACATTCAGAGAACATTTCTAATCTCTCCACACTTTTCCATCCAATCCAGATTGCTCATTTCTCAACACTCCAAAAGAGTTCAGAGCACATACATCCCCAAGTTTCCACTTCCCATAACACAAATCATTCAAATTGCAAATAAAGCAAAACTGGGAAAAAAATAGTTAGACATGCTAGAGAGATTTACATCCATATAACCATATTGTACAGCAAAAGTTCACAACACACAATTTACTAAAATTCTGTTTAGGAATCAGAAATTCAGAATGCATATGTTCATGAAATTTAACAAGTAGATAGCTCAAAAAAAATTCACAGATTCATAATCAATAGCTTAATTAGAAAACACCTAACACAGTCAAAGAACGCACATTTAATCACTACATCCACACACGAACACACAAACATACGAGTGCAAATACAAGCAAATGGGTGCCCTTATATGCAAATAAAATCTACCTCTGACGACTTTATTGGTGCCTTTGATGGTGTAAACATCATAGTTATGCTTCTTGGTCTGGTTTTAGCCATTGGTATTATAGCTTTCAGTGAGACCAAAGATAGTGCGCTGGGTATGTGTAATATTTTAGAGGAATCAACAACTAGATGCATTGTTGGGCATTTTTGGATGATTCTGAAGGTGGGTCTATTCATTCTTGGGGAAAGTAGGGAATGACCCCCTCTACTTTACACGTTGTGCAATTTGCTCTCCTCCATTTCAAATTTAAGCACTAACCCCCCCCCCCCCCCCACAGTTACAGAAAATGGGCCCCTTAGACGGGTCCGTTATGAATAGCGTGAAATGACCAAAATACCCTTATTTTTTTATTAGCTAATGACTCCATGTACTATACATGGTGTGCAATTTCCCCCCCTCAATTTCAAAATTAACCACTAAACCCCCCTTACTCTTACTGAAATTGGGCAACTTAGATAGGAACCGTTAAATTTAAATTACAATTTTGCCCATGACCCTCCCCCCTTCCTTCCCCCCCACACCCGTCAGACCAGTCCCCCACCCCATTCTGCGCTACCAGATTCACCCCAAACAAGGGATTGCCGCAATCTGCACCTCCTCCTCTGGTCAACCCCGCTACAATTGGTGATTCACTGAGCACAACCACTGGTCTTTTTCTCCGACCACCAGGGAGTTACAAAAAAAAAAAAAAAGGAACCACGATTGTCGTTGGTATATCACCGGCGCAACAACTACCATGATCAGCGTCACAGTAACCACCACTCCGGCCAACTCCCCCAACTTTATACTATCCGACTACACATCGTCGTGAGTTGCCTCATCGCTGCCATTTCCCTTTGTCTTGCGTCTGCTAGCCAGTGGGGCTTCTTGATTGGCCACCAACCGACCGGCGCAATCAACACCGGTAACATCAATCCCCACAAACACAGGCTATCGGCGTCTGATTGCCGCACATCCGTCCAGATCCCTGCCACCAAGATCGACGACCACGTCCCCAAATCGCAGGTCTAACCTCCGTCATCGTGCCACCCCAATCCGTAACATCGCGCCAAACAGCGTCACATGACCACCGTGACTGGTTACATGCCGCTGGGGCTACACTAGATTCGTGATGACGTTGCCGCCACAGTCGCATGCGAGCAGGGTGTGTGTGTTTGCAGTGGGTGTGCGTCTGTGTGTGGGTTTAGGGTATGTGTGTGTATGTTTTTGTGTGTGTGTGTGTGTGCGCGGAGTGTGTGTATGCGGGATTGAGTAAAAAGTATGAAAGGAGAGAAAAATAAGTTGAAAGAATGGTATTAAACTTAAATAGGGTAAGGAAATAAGGGTATTTTGGTCATTTCATGAATATTCATAACAAACTCGTCTAAAGTGCCCAATTTTCGTAAGGGGGGGGGGAATCACACACCGTATATAGTACGCGGGGGGGGGGGGGGGAGAAATCTCACACCGTATATAGTACAGGGGGTCATTAGTTAATTACCCCTAACAGAATGGGCAAAAACGTCATTTACAAAAAAAAATCGTTAGTCAACGCGCGTGTTGACCACGCGCTGTTATATTTAACGGTTTCCGTCTAAGGTGCCCATTTTCTGTAACTGTGGGGGAGTTTAGTGCTTAAATTTGAAGTGGAGGGGGGCAAATCGCACAACGTGTAAAGTAGAGGGGGTCATTCCCTACTTTTTCCTTCATTCTTGGTGAGTGTTTATAAACCCTAGATTTTGGGGGGATGGGAGACAAGCATAAACCCTAGGTTTTTACACTTTTGGAGACCAGGTAAAAAGAACGAGCCTATAAATATCCGATTCCAAATTATCAGTTGTAAGCTTAATTTTAGAACAAACAGAAAGCAGGGGGCTTTTGAGTTTTGAGCTTATTTTCATGGTGGAAATGGAACACCTTTTATTAACTGATGAAACATAAACCCAAATCAATTAGGAGGCAGATTGGTAGAATTGCAGAAATGCGTACCTCAAATCAGGGAAGAGAGAGAGAAAGAGAGAAAAAAAAACGTGCCTTGAAGAAATCAGATTGAGCACCTGGCCTGCCTCAAATCAGATTGACAGAGCAGGGCGGAGTCGCCCGTCGCCGTCGATGAGTTGGTGTCTCACTGTGTCTGACCGTCTGGCCGGTCTGGGTGAGAGGGAGAGAGGCGATGGTGCTTCACCATCGTCACGGTCAGAGTGAGTCGCAGGGGGGGGAGGGAGAAAGAGGTCAGGGTCTCAGGGGACGGGGAGAGAGAACTGAGAGGTGGGGACTGGGGGTGTAATTCCCATTTTTTTTATTCAAAAGTTCGGGGGGTGCACTAGCCCCCCTAGTTCCCACGTGATTCCGCCCCTGGCAATGGCGGTAGAGAAATATTACCACCATATATGCACAAGTATTAGCCTACATCCACAGTCAACAAATTTGCAATCTAAGCCCACCACTACACGTATATTCTAACTAGATCCACGATGACCACCACATCACCATGATGCAAGATGAGTAACACCATTAGCCACCTTAATCGGCACCGCCAGAAT